>RJWH01004496.1:81366-105427 GCA_004363575.1 Solenodon paradoxus | reverse complement strand
TTCTCCTTTTCTCTCTTAAAACAACAGATCACATCTGCAATGATCCTATTTTCAAGCAAGGTCACACGTGTAGGTACCGAGTTTAAAACTTGAGCAAATGTTTTTGGTGGGGGTGGGGACACAATTCAACCCACAACACCCCTATTTTTAATCCCCACCTTTCAGGGGAGAAAGAACTGCATCTCCAAGGACTTGAATGATACTGTAAGGCTGTGTCAGTGTCTGGATTCGAACCCAGATCGGCTGACTCCAAAGCCCTTCTCCTTCTTGTCCACTGGAATGCCTCATGTTAGTGAACTGACTCACAGACAATAAACATGAGGAATACAAGCTAATGAGTGTTCAGCTATCCTTGGAATAAATTATCTTTACTGAAGAGCGCAAACATTTCTTGAAAAGGGCAATTAGGCAAAGCAAGAGGAAAAAGGGAAGAAAAGGAAAAACCCCACCACCATGGGAGGCCTCTTTTCCAGATGCCTGAGCTCCCCTCTGCCCTGTCCTGGGGTGGGGGTGGGTCTCCTCCCTCTCTGGTTTCTGTGCTGGAGACAGATAACCCGCTGGGCTGACTTCCCATTTCAGCAATATTCGGATGGCTGCAGAGGTTGAATGAATTTCCCTCTTAATTCTCCCTCAAGTGGCCTGTGATTTGTCCCTGTTTTACATACCTGACATCCCCCCAACCCACCGAGTCCGGCCCACTCAGCAGGCCGTGGTGTGGACACGCCCGCATCTCTCCAGCACCAAGGAAGGACCCACGCCTTTCTCCCTCCTGCTGACAGCTGAGGGAATGGCCACCGGTCATGCGGCCAGTCTTCGGGCACCTGCTGTGTGGAGACCTCTGAAGCCTGGCCCGGTGGGAGGGCAAGGAAGACAGCAGTGCCGAGTTGAAAAGCCCCGGCTTTTGTGGTCCAGTACCAGCTCTTCTCCCAAGGGCCCTCCATCCTCCATCCTTCCCTGGGTGGGTCTCCCTGATGAGGATGAGATGCTCTCTTCTCAGGCTGAGCTGAGTATGGGACACGGGAAGGCGAGTAGACAGACCTGGCTGTGCATTTGGTCTAGCCCTTCACAGCCAGCCAGGGGGGCTCAAGCAGCTTACTTAGCCCGAGTACCGGCATATTAGTCCTGCTTGTCAGTGGCAAGGGAAAATACCCATCTTAAACCAGATAACTTGAAGAAGAAATTGTACCATGTCTTGTCACCAAATTATAGAAGGGACTGAGTTTTTCTTTCTTTTTCTCTCTCGGAAGCAGGCAGGAATGAAGCAAGTAGGCAGGAAGGCAGGAAGAGAAAGGAGAAAGAAGCATTTTTTATTCATTTAGTTGTTCATTCTGGCTGTCCCATGCTCCCAACCCTGGGTGCAAACCCAGGTCCTTGGGCTGCATGTGGACTGCACCAGAGCTGCAGACTTAAATCCTGAGCCACTTGGGCACACCTGGCTTTTTTAAAATGAATGGTTTATGCCCATTTTTTTTTTTCCTACCTCCTGTCTTTGGTTGCTTCTTCTCCCAACCGATGGACTCTTCTGGTGCCTGGTGTGTGGCTGTGGATCGCTCTGGGCTCTCAGGATGCCAGGGTCATAACCCAAGGGAAACAGATTTCCTTCTCTCAGCGTTAACCTGTCAAAATCTAAAGAGTGGGTTATGTGTCCATACCTGAACAACCAGTCACTGGTTGGTGGGTGACTGGACCCTGCCAGGATCAGTTTCCCCACGGTCTGGGCAGGTAGGTCTGTTCATAGAAAAATAGGAGGGACTCTTACAGGGACATTGTCCCTGAGGCCCACCTCCCCCTCCGCAGTGGGCGTGTGTGCATGCACACACATACTCTCCTGCTCCTGTTAATCCAGTCCTATAAATCCTGATGGTCAGAACCCACTGTCCACCTGTAACCAGAGGCATCTGCCCAAACCCTAAAGGCGAGACCTTCCAAAGTCACAGCACATCCAGCGTGACTGGGGACTGAGCGTTCCTCCCCGTGTGGTCTCCGCATGATTCTTCAGGATCCTGATTTATGACGCAGGGCCAAAAGGAAATGAAAGCTCCCTGGTGTAAAATGTTGGAGGACAGACCTGGCTTAAACTTTAAGTGAGATGCTTACGGGTCATTGGCACTTGGGCAGATGTCATAGCTCCTGATTCCACTAGAGAAGAGGAAATGCAGGACTCCCGTGAGCAGTGAGGGGTCAGAAGAGATACCAAACTGAGAGGCACTTCTAAGGCAGACAGTGTGATAGCGACTAGGGTCAATTTCCTTGTGTCTAAATGGGTTCATAAGAGGGTGTGAGGCATAACTCATAGTAATATGGTAGGTGATTCATACATGGGTCTCTCTCTCTCACACACACCCATACATGTCGACCTGATGACAATGATCTCGAGCTGTCAAAACAATCTTCCCATCCCCCCTTCTCCCTCCCCTGTCCTTCCCCTCCCCAGCATCTTCATCCACCCTCCTCCTCCCTGCTCCTCTCCCTCCACCCTTGGCTGGGCCCCCCAGTGCACTGCTGAGCCGCGCTGATGCGAAGCCCTCTCCGACATGGTCATGTCCTCTCCCAGCCCCGGTGTGAAAACCTCCATGTCACAGGTCACAGGGCTATGATTCCGTCTGTGACAGGAGGGACAGCCGTTGTCGAACAAGCACAGTGACAAGTTGCAGGCTTCTCCGGGGCTGTCACTGTCTGATGTGCTCGCTCCCGGGAGGCAGTGTTTCTTCTCAAGATGAACTGTTCTTAGTCGACCAAATCACCTCTGTCTTAGGAAAGAAATTAAAGGTGATCAGGGTCGAGACACATTCCCGGCAGGCCTGACAAGCGCTGCACTTAGCAGGGCGGCATGGAGGGGCACAGCTGTTTCGTCATGAGCCGGCACCCTGCCCTCCACGTGTGAGGGGAGCAAGAAGCCGCGTGTCAGCAAACAGAGCCTCACCAGGCAACGGGACCACGTGAGCGCAGGGTTCCTGCAAGCATGCCAGCGAGGGCTGCTCTGTTCCCAGGCTGGCTGCACCCCTGGTTCCAGCCCGAGTGACGTCCGAGTGAAGAGGCGGCGAGAGCACTGGTTTGGAGCCCCGCTGACCCGGATTGAAAGCTCTCCTCTAACCCCAGTTAGCTGCAGGTTCCAGGCGGTCACGTCACCTTTCTGGGACTCTAAGGCCCAAGTGTCTGAGAAAGCGCGTGAGAATGCTGGTGCTTCGCAGGGCGTGTGGGGCATTGCACAGATCCCGATCCCAAAGGACCCGCAGGAGTTCAGAACGCGGGCCTGGGGCCGGTGGCCTGGGACCTGTCCTGGCTTCACAGACAAGCTGTGCTTTCTTGGGCGAGTGAATGAACCTCTCTGACCTTGGTTTCCTCTTCTGTATAGAAAGGAAATATCAGTATTTACCTGATAGGGTTATAGCAGGGACTCTAGGAGACCATGTATATGAAGCACTTTATCCAAGTGTGCATCCAAATAATAATATTTATTATAATAATATTAACAGTAAGAACAGATGAGAAAAGACTATAAAGTGCTCCTTTACAAGTGAGCATTGCTATTTAACTACGAAGCACAGGGAAACGTTTACTACTCTAAGAAAACTAAGTGTGTGGTGGGTAATTGGATGGCTTTACATAATTAAACTTGGTTTCCTTTGGGTAGAAGTGTTTACCATGGCCCACGATATATGCAGACTGCAAAGTGCTTACCACTGTGAATGGCCAGTTTCTTATTCCATTCACCTTAGCCTTGTGCTTATTATGTGCAAGGTGTTATGGTAGAAACATTTATACAAATCATTCCACTTTAACCTCACTGGGTTAAGAAAAACGAGCCCTCAGAGAGGTTAACCGGCCTCAACTCACTAGGCCAGTCCTGGGACCGCAGTCAGATGAGGCTCTTGGACTTGAGATTCCGGGGCTCCATTCCAGGCAGCATGAGTGTCTTCAGGCTGCTTGTAGACGGCATGGCCTCTGTCGCTGTCCAACGCCTCCCAGCTGTCTTAACGTGGCTGTCGTCTCCTTGGTGGTTAGGGGATGGCCCTGACTGGGATTCCTGGGTGCCCACTTGTCACCAGGAGGGCCCACGGGCACGAGCTTCACCCTGGTCACTGAAGGCCCCTCCTCCCTCTCGGGGCCCACAGCCTTGCCCGCTGGACTCACTGCTCTCACGGGTCAGGCGTGTGGCTGCCTTTTCTCGCATGTCTGTGCCTCTCCTCCAAGGAAGGGGTGGGTCCCCGAGGCCCACCCAGGCCACTCAGCACACTGGCTGCTCCTGTGGCTCCCGTGACCGTGTCTCTCGTGTCCCCAAAGCCAAGTACATCGGCTGCTACCGGGATGATACCCACAGGCGGGCCCTGCGAGGCGTGTCCTTTTTCGACTACAAAAAGATGACCATCTTCCGTTGCCAGGACAACTGTGCAGAACGGTAGGGCCCTGACACCCCCGACTCCACTCATTCAGTCCCCCGGGTGTTCTTTCTTCTCCCCAGGAGGGTTTGAGGGAGGGTGAGGGCCACAGAGAAGGGTGCTGCACAGGAGTGTGCATGTGTGTGTGTGCGCGTGTGAGTGCGCGTGCGTGTGCGTGCATGTGTGTGTGTGCACGTGCGTTCAGATGAGCAGGACTCTTTGAGACCTGCTCTGGGGGAGTGTGTCACCGCAGCTGTGTGACCGCCGCTGTGTGAGGCGTGTCTGGGAGGGAGCTAGAGCCACACGGTGGGCAGGGGCAGCTGTTTGTGAGTCCAGTGCCAATGTCGTGATCGTCCATCGCAGTGGCAGTGTCCAGAGTTGTGCCTCTGTTTGCGAGAAGCACATTGTGTGTGTGTGTACACGCGTGCAGGTGTGAGTGAGCATGGCCCCTGCTGGATGTCTGCGGGAAGACCCAGGTGGGAGCCTCGGTTCTAGGGGTTCTAGTGTTTTCCCAGCAGAGAAACGCTCACCTGTACCGTGTTTTCCGCTCTCAGAAGACAACCGTGTCCTTGGTCAGAGCATGAGCCAGTGGGGAGGACTGACTTTCCAAGAGTGGACCAGGCTCTGGAGGGCTGGCGAACAGAGACAGGACCCTGGGTCCAAGCCCTGGGCCCCCGTGGGGTGACTCCTCCTTTCTTCCCTCAGCCTGTGGTGGCTGGCGACAAGGCCTCTAGTATCTCACCTTCAGACTCTCGCTGGCTGGTTCAGGACCTCAGGTGACTGTCTCAACTGGAAGTGGGCAGGAGGACGGCCAGGGGACACTTTCCTCTGCCCCAGATTAGCAGACACTGTTCCCCCTATAATCACCAAAACCTGCTCCCAGGACCCAGTCCAGCTTGGGAAAGACTCTTAGCCTTGACAGTGTTGCTTCGCTAATTTATCAAACAGTGGTCAACTCCCGAGGGTCCCTTCCCTTGTGGCGCTCACGGCCTGGACGGGACACATACACGTAGCCAGAAAAGGGCAGTTTAGAGAGACGAGGGTCGAGACGGACGGAGTACTGTGCACAAGAGGCCCCCAGCCTGCCCGGGTGTCGGGAGAGACTTCTCAGAGAAGCTGGCAGCCAAGGCGAGCTCTCGATGAGCCATGCGATTCCGTTCAGTTCAGCAAACATTTGCTGGCTGCCCACATGGGCTTCCAGGTGCTGGAGGCGCAGAGACGAGTCACCCTTCTGGGCTGGCCCGCTAGCTGTTTGGGGCGACAGCGACGCGAACAGGCTTGGGCTGCAGAGCACGCTGGGTGCATGCTCTGTGCTGACACTGTTCTCCACTCTTTGCAAATACTAACTCTTGCGCCCCCACAGTAGCGGCATAGCCCCAGCCCACTGATGAGGGCACAGGAGATGAGACATCACGCATGAAGTGTACTGGGCTGGGTGCGTGGTGCGCGGTACAGGTGTCATCGAGGTTGAAGGAACAGAGGTCTCCATTGGAGGGCTCAGGAGAGTGACCCCAGTGAGAGCTTGAGCTGGCTTTTGAAGGATGAATAGTTTTCTAGGTAGTCGGAGAACAGTCAGAGGGCAGAACCAATACCACGCTCCAAGAGCAGCCTCCTGAAACAGCCTGCGTACTCAGGTAGGCAGTGCGGTAGTGCAGAGGGGCCCGCGGGAGTCGTCAGAGCTGACCGGAGCCCCCTGCACAGGGGCTCTTGAATGTCGACTTAATAATTAGGAATGGCCTTGAAGGCAAGGGGGAACCACTGGAGGGGTCGGTGCTGTCCCAGGATATGGAGGCCAAGACCCACAGGGCGCTGCCCTGGTTGAGATGACACCCTAGAGAGGTAGATGGTCAATTTACAAGAGATGTAAGGAAATGTTCATTTCCAAAGTCAAAAGAGCTGTAAGAAAATAGAGCAGCACGGTGGGAGAGTGTCCCGAGGAAGGGGTGACATTAGGTGGGTGGTCTCAGAAGGCGCCTCCAGGAAGGACACTCAGCGCAGACCTGGATGGCAAGAAGGAACCAGCCACGTGACGGTCAGTCAGGGTCCAGGCAGGGGACAGCAGGGGGCAATTGGACTGAGGCAGGAACAAGGCCGGCGTGTTGAAGGGTCCAAAAGCCCGTGTCTGGCAGAGGTGGCAGCTCCGGAATGGCAGGGCCAGATCACCGAGAACAGGGGTTTTCAGCCTGAGTGTGCAGCAGCATCCCCTGGGCCCACCACACTTTCCGAATCAGTGGGTCTGGAATGGGGCCCAAGAACCTGCATTCTTAGTAAGTTCCCAGAGACTGCTGGTCCCTGACCAAGGCTGAGGCGTCCAGCTCTGACTTGCACCCCAGCTGCACAGCAGAATCACCCGGGAAACTGAAAACTCTGGCTGCCCAAGTTCTACCCTCGGCAACGAAGTCAGGTTTTTCTGGGAGCGAGCCCAGCCATGGCATTTAAAAAGTGCCCCCCAGGTGATTCTGATGGCTTCCGGCTGAAAGAACCCCTGCCACGAGGGCTGGTAGGCCAAGCTAAGTCATCGGAGGGCTGTGAGAGGCCAGGGGCCGGGGAGAGGTGGGATCTGTTTTAATTTCTGAGAGGTCCTTCCAGCGCAGGGGCCAGCAGTGAGGTCAGCATCAACCGCTGGGCCTCTCTGCGACTGAGGGGTGGCCCTAAGCACATCAAAGTGGCCTCCATTTCCCTTCCTATATTACTTTCCCATGGCTGTGTAACACATTCTCCCACATTTAGCATCTTAAAACAATAAACATTTCTCCCTCGCAGTTTCTGGGTGCAGGAATTAGGAATCGGGGAGTGGCGCTCACCAGGCAGTTCTGTCCCTGGGGCTCCCGTGAGGCTGCGGTCAAAATAGCAGCTGGGACGGCAGCCATGGGAGGGCTTGTTGGGCTAGAGGGCCTTCCAAGACAGGCGGCCACACATGGCCGTGGGCTGGGAGCCTCAAGTCTGCATGTGGACCGCTCCAGCGGGTGGCTTGAGTGTCCTCACAACATGGCAGCTGGTTTCCCCTCCATCCAAGGAAAAGAGCAAGCGGCAAGTCGAAGGGCGATACAGAACCTGTCCAGGTCATGACGAAATGGTTCTTCCACTATTAAGCGTTAGAAATGAAACATCCATTCCGGGCCGTACTCGAGAGGAGGCAAAAGTGCTGATTTGAAGGAATTTGAGAATTAAGAATTTGAGAACACGTTTTAACACTGCCACACCCCTGACTGGTAGGGTCTCTTGGCATCATGGTTCCTTCCCTGACCAAGTAGCTGCTGAACTCGACTCTGGATGGGTCTCCCTGAGTCTCAGTTCTCCTCCAGCTCAGACTTTGTCCCTACAGCCTCTGAGTATTGGGCTGTTGCTTTGAGGTTGATAACACCTGCTGGGGCTTTTCTTGGGAAGTTCTCCTTCACTCAGTGGGTCCTATTATATGGGGACCCTGAAAACCTGGCTTGAGAGGACCTGAGACTGAGATGAAGGTGGAAGGAGCAGGCTGGCTCAGCTCCGGGGTTTCAGCGGGTGTCAGGCACCCAGATGCCTGGTCAGCTTCAGCTGCATTTGCGGCTTCTGACTGCTGAGGATGTGACTCATGTGCCACCCGAGGGGCGGACTGTGTGGAGGCTTGGGTCTGGGTGGGCACGTCTCTCTGGGGGCCCCCAGAGCGGAGACCTGAGCTGACAGTTCCCACCGGGTCTGCCAGGAAGGGCCTTGTCTGTTGAGTCCCAGAAGCTCTCAGGGCCCTGAAGACGACTCGGAGGCGCTGCGGGTCAGAGGGCCGCGGAGGGTTCCCCTGCAGCCAGAGCAGGCGGGCCTGTGCGCCCGTTTCTAGAACGGAGGGCGTGAGGAAAGAGTCCTTTCAGGAAAGGGTTCCCTGGCTCTGGGGACAGAAAGTCAAAAACCTCGAGGTGCTGGAGCTTCTTGTTTCCTTGTTTTTTGTCACTGGACTGGAAATACGGCCTCGGGTTTGTCCTTTTGCAGAGGGCACATGAGCCCCTGCGTCTTCCTGCTCCCTCCATCTAGGGCCTCTGGAGGGAATGTGTTTTCTGGAATAAAAATCTAGAATCTGGAGATTTCATTGACTGTTCGTTCTGCACAGAGGAGCAAGGGATCAGCAGGGGTGTTGGGGAGACCACAGCATCTGAGGGTGTGTGTGTGTGTGTGTGTGTGTGTGTGTGTGTATGTGTGTGTTCCGAAGGCGTCTCCATGGCGGTGTGAGTACGACATGGCACGTCTAGGTGAGCAGCTACAGGGCGAGAAGCAGGTGGGGATGAAGGCGGGGGGGGGGCCCTGGGGACCCTGCCTGACCTCTGGTGGGGTGGGGGGTCCCCATGCTGGCCTGACAGCCCTCTCCCTTAGGGGTTACCTGTATGCCGGGCTGGAGTTTGGCGCCGAGTGCTACTGCGGCCACAAGATCCAGGCTGCGAACGTGAGCGAGGCCGAGTGTGACATGGAGTGCAAGGGCGAGCGCAGCGGCGTGTGCGGCGGCGCCAACCGCCTGTCGGTCTACCGGCTGCAGCTGGCACAGGAGTCGGCCCGCAGGTGTACGTGAGTCGGCCCCGCCCCTGCGGCCCCGCCCCGGCCCGCACCTGGCGGTCCTCCACCAGTCCCTGGGAGAACCCTTCCTCCAGCCCCTCGGCGTGCGTCCACATGCCCTCTTCTCTCCCTCTCCTTCCTGGGACATCTGCACCCCCATCTTCCTCTTAGTGGGACAGAGCCTGAGCTCAGTCTGTCCTGATTTTCTGAGAGCAGAGTATCTCTAAGATGATGAGGATGGTGACATGACCATAACAACGATGGCCACAGATACGTCCTCCTTTTCCCAGGGCCTGTGTGGAAGAGCCTATCTAATCCTCTGACCCTCAGAAGAGGCACGATGATTCGCCTGCTCCCATTTTACAGATGAGGAAACTGAGGCTCAGGGTCACATAGCTGTCAGCGGTGGAGACTCTAAACCAGTTCCAGAGCCTAAGTCTAATGTTCCACTCATGTTGATGCCTCACTGGTCACAGCTTCCGTCTTGCTGGAAAAAAATCTCGAGCCCTCTGTTCGGTGGATATTGTCTCATTGTCCCCTCTCTGGGCATGTAGTGAGAATTGACATCTGTTTATCAAGATCTGCGGTGTGCCTGCCACTGTGTAGGCCCACTGCAGGCCTGACCTGATTTTATTTGTATCCCGGCAGGCAGCTCTCATCGCTAATCATCCCCATTTTACATCAGGGAACTGAGGCTGAATGCATTTAAGTTAACCTGACCAAGGTCACACAGTCTGATAAAGGTGACCTTCAGATCTAGTGGGAGAGCTAGGGGGCTTGACTACAGCTGGAGGCCGGAGTTTTCTCCTGGTCACCCTTCTGCTTCATGCTGGAGGCGGGGAATCAAGGGACTTCTCTTGCCCTTTGTCCTGAGCTCCTGAAGTTTGTTTTCCTGTGATTCCCTTAGAAATCTTATTAAAATGCAGATTCTGACTCAGCAGGTAGGGGTGAGGTTCTGTATCTCTGAGGCACTCCCAGGTGATGCTTGGCTGCCAATCCTGACCATACTTTGAATGGTAAGTCCTAGACCTCAGCCAGCAAGGTCTGCCCAGGCTGTAGGCCTCCCACACAGGTTCAGGCAGAGCCATCGGCATGCAGAGAGGCCCCTTCCTAGGAATGTCGCTGCTTCTAAAAATTCATTGCTGCTTTGCTTGATAATGTGTTCAGATTTTCAAGACCCTTATTTCTGAAGTCCGTCCAAGTCTTGCTCTGCAATAGCGTAGGCCGGTTTACAGAGGAGCTGGTTTCTACAAATGGGCGCGCCACTGGTGTCCTCCTAGTGATGTCAGTTCACTCAGCTGCAGGCCTGGCTGGGAGAGGGCGGGGTGGGTGGGGGTGGTGAAGGCAGGAGGAGGGGTCCTGACTGGAGTCTCTCCTCCGGCCACTACAGAAATGAGGTTTCAGTTCACTGGCAGATTTGTCATCCTCTCTACTGATCCCCTGATGCCAGAATTTACGGGATTTTGATGGTGATTCTGACCATAGGAAGAGATGGCCTTCAAATCATGGGTATTTAGAGGGGAAATGGCTACCACTGAGACATCCTGCTGCGTGAGGGTGACCTGGGTAACTAGGCTGTGTGTGTCCTTAGCCAGATATTGGCCTTTTAATTTAAATTTTTGTTCATGTTCGGATTGGCTAGATGATGTAGACATTCCTCTCGTCTCTGTCTCTCTGTCTGTCTCTGTGTCTCTCTCTCGCTCTCGCTCTCTCTGTCTCTGTCTCTCTCTGTCCCTCTCCCCTCTCTCTCTCTCCTGTGCGTACCTGGTATAACAACACCCGTATGGACCATCAAAGATTTTCCAATCAGCTGAAGTATATGAGCCTCGACACACAAAGACCACTGGATTCTGTTACGACTGGGTGTGCTTTGCTCTTGTAGTGGTGGGAAGCCTTGCTGCAAAGTCGCTCTGGGAATGGCGGGGATGGTGTGGACACCTCATGTAGCCCACCTCGGCTAGGGCAGAGCTACCCGGGTTGGCATTTTGTTCTACCTGAGAGAGTACTACTTCTTATGTGTACGAGGAACAGCATTTCCACTGAGAGCAGATCTTTAGATCCACTGAGAATGTTCTGAATCATCCCCGTCCCAATTTGGAGTTTGGACAATTTCAGATGGAGACTCCAGGAGAAAATCTAAGCCTTATTAACCTCAAGGCTACACTGGCTGAGATGAGCATGGAAGTGGCTCGGATACGAGGTGGTTGGTGACGTTTCCATGGGGACTCCTGGTGAGCTGCCACTGACAACACAGCGCATCGAGAAAGCCCAAGGACCGTTCACTGCAGACACTTGGTGAGTTCTCCGGTGGATTAGCCATGGAGAAGACACTGCGCAATGAAGGAAAGTGCCCTCCAAGGAGCTCACCATCTAGTGAAGAGACTGGCCCGACAGGATTGGGGTACATTCAAACTTGAGGATTCTGTAGAGGGTTTTTTCGTGGATTCTGTCTACAGGAGCCTGGGAGCAACGGTGGAGTTGAGTATCATTCCAAAGAGATTTCCAGGTGAAAGAGAAATTCATGTTTTCCAGCCAGGAGCAAAACTGCAGGGTCAGCCAGGGTTAAATGTTGCATTGGAAGCACTTTCTTTCCTGGTGTCCTTATTTTACAGCTTTAGAAACTAAGTTCCAGAGAGTGAAAGTGGAAATTTAAGACGTCCCAGGAGAGGTTCCACAGTACGGGGGTATGTGATCAGGGTCTTGAAAGAAGTGTAGCATTTTGCCTGGTGTAGACGAGAAGGGTATCTAGACTTAAGACAAGCTGCCAAGGGCTGGGAGAGAAATCTAGGCAAAGCGAATAGATTAGACAAAAACCTAGAGGTCATTTTGGGAAATGATGGGAGGTGTGATTTCTCCCAGGCCACCGTGTTTCTTAGGGACTGAGCATGTGCTGAGGACTCTGACTTCCAGTTTGGGTGCCCACTCACGGCAGTGTTATAGACAACCTGACCTCTTGTATGGGATTCGTGACCCCCGCTCATCTCTTGTGGGACAGTTCCTTGACTTCAACTGAACACCTTTCTCCAACACCTGTTGTTTCCTTCTGCCTTGTTTCCTACCTCTAAGCAATGCAGAATCTCCTGTGTCTTTGGATCAGACAGAATCTTCTGTCTGTGTACTCTGACCCTGTCACATTCTTGGAATCAGATTTATATACAAATATATCAGAAAGGGAGGCCTTTCAGATCACTGATTCATGATGCTAGAGTGTATCCCATCAGCAGAGAAATGAGTAAATGAAAACAGGAGTAGTAGAAACCAAATTCCATCTGTGGAGTCTTCTTTGGTATTAACATGGTGGCCTGATTGTGGTTTCGTGAGCAGTGGCACAGAACTCTTAATGATTGCAAATACTCAGAGGAGGAGGCTTGTTATCTCCTAAGTGTGTCTACCTGGTGTGGGGAGACAGCCTATGTGTGTCTGAGGCGATAGAACGTTCCTACAGCAGCAAGAGCATTAAAGGGCTGGCAGAGCAAATGTGTGCCGGCGCCCTGCTGTTCTGCCTTGACACAGACTCTTGGCCACGTGTACTCTGCCCTGGCTACAAAAGAACCCAGAAATGGACCTCTTTCTTGGTTGGATTACATTTTCACAGCAGTTTGCTAAATGTGTTGGCAAGTGTAGCTCTGCTCCCAGGGGCAAAGACATGCTGGTGATTTGGGAACATTGGGATGCTGCAAAAAGTTTCATTTGCCTGAAAGATTCTTACAAGATTGTGTTGCAAGGCTCATTAGAAGCACACGAACAGATACACGTCTGGGCCAGGGGGTGGCTGTCCGTGGTGCTGAACATCCTTTAAGGGCTGCCTAAGACCCCCGAGTCTGCGAGCCAGCCTCTTCCAGGAATCAGCACTTTTTCCTCTTATCTTTCTTTTCTATCTTGGTGAAAGTATTATACAGCTTGTATTATTCCCCCAAGAAAGATAGGTCCTCGACTTAGGGCTCACAATTTACACAGTAGGTTTTGTGTCTTATTGTTAGTCTGACAATTGTCTTCGAAAGTTAGAGGGAAATTTTATTCAATGCTTGTGTTCTATGCTCAATCATAAACACTTCTGTTGAGGGCAGACTCTGATGATCATGGAGAGACTCATCAGATGGAGGGACCCTGTCTAGTTCCTTCTTTGCTAAGCCTGGAGGCCTCTCCTTCCCCTTGATATATGCCTGAGACCCCTCAATTTTATAATTCATGTAAGCCTTCATGCATTCCACTGTGCAGAGCCAAGTCGATGAAAGCTGGAAAAATGTTCTCTTTCTGCATCATGATGGAGAGGAATTGGTTTGCTCTTCCCCTGTAAGCAGAATCCAGGAAGGCTCTGGGAGGACTGTAGAAATCAAGCAGACATTGTCTCTCTCCCCGGTCTCACTTATGTGTTGTGGTGACTTTGGCTAAACCAGTTATTTTCCCTGTACCTCAAGTGTCTCATCTGTAAAATGGGAATAATCCCAGTCTTTAAAGTGCTATGACCACTAAGTGAAATAAAATCAAGGAAATTCTTAGCACAGTGTCTGTTATGAGTAGTTGTGATGCCTCCTTCTTCCTAGAATGAAAACTCCCTCAGCTCACTCTTAGAAGCACCCAATTCAAGCTATTTGTATTTCCAGCAGCCTCCAGGAGCCTTTGGTGATGCCTAAAAATAGCTGGTTTGAATTCTCAGACAGTTAGGCTCTTTGTGTAATTCAGTCTCTCTCTGATTATAGGTAGCCGTTAACAGCTCCCAGCTCACTGCTTTTCCTCTTCACCAGCATCTTTAATGCAGTAGAGCTTGGCCTAATTACCCAGGGGGTGGTGGCCTCTTTCAAACCAAGGAGAACTCTTTCACGTCTGTCTTTAAACTGATGCCTGGTGACATTTCTCTCGTTTTTTGTGAAGCCCCAGAACAAAGAGATGATAGAACTTCAGAGACACTTGCAGCTGGTTCCGGGCTGTTCTTCATCTGCCCCCAGCAAAGGGAGTTGATGAACAGTTGCTCTGCTTGGCTCTTGCTCGTAAAAACCCCAAGCTGCTGAGGTCATGCACCAGCCCAGCTGGCCTGGCAACGAAGAGCTGACATTGTCAGAATGTGGGGCATGGGCTTTTGTCATCCTTGGATGCATGCTGTGGGGCTGGAGAGGGTTTCTGGGAAATTCGGGTGGGCAGCACGGGGTCTCTGGAGCCCAACCATGGCAGAATTGGGCAGGTCCCTGCAGACTAGCAGAGAGGCTGTGATGACAAACAGATTGGGGTCAGTTCCCAGCTTTGCTCCCTGCTAGCTATGTGACCAGGAAAAGTGATCAGATCTTTACATCTCGGGATCTCTGCTAGAAGACAGGACGGTAGTATCATCCACCTTGCGGGTTGTCGTGAGGGTTCACTGAGATGCAGTATGAGCAATATGCTTAGCATTAATGACGCGGAGTTTACAGCCGTCATTATTAGCATGGTTGTTGTTCTTGAGTAAGGGCTTGTGTTAGGAAGACATCATTCAGGTCGGCTACTATTGCCCAAGGACTGGGGTCTTCACTGCTCTGGGGGGCACCATTCTCGCAGATGACAGGTTCTGAAGAAAAGTGGCCCAGAACTCTCTACCTCATTTTCCTCATGGACTGAAAATGTCCAAAAGTCTAAGACGCCATATGTTGGGTTCCCCAGAGACACAGCTATGAACCTTGGTTTCTTGGAAGGTGACCCCATACTACACCTGTAGGGGAGTAGAAAAGCGAGACAGGGAAAGAGCCAATATAAGTTCTTTTCCAAAGCGAGTCACTACTGAGAACAACTGAAGCTTAATTTCTCTGGAAAACGCTGGGAGAAGGCAGAGTATCTGCATCAGAGATGTCCCACTGTAGGGTTAGGGAGCTGCCGTTTTTATTCTCCAGCTCCCTTCCTTGACTGAGGGTGATTCCTTGACTCGAGGAGATTAACTCCCTGGCAGGTCCAACCTGTCCCTCACAGCCCCTGAGGCAGAGAGTTCTCAGGGTTTCCTGTAGGTCACTCTCAGCCTATGCTGGGATGGTGAGTATCAGGGGTGCATTAATGGGGCACTGACAGCATCTGCCGTGTAGGATCGAACCACCCATCATCACCCTTCATGTGTCGCTGACAAACAATGGCAAGAGGAGCAGAAGAGTCATTGACTGAGGCCTGGTTTGACTGCAGTCCTTGTTACCATCACAAAAACACCCACCGAATTTTGTGGGGTAAATGTGATGATCCCCATTCACAGGTGAGAAAACCAAGGCTTAAGAAGCAAAGACACCTGCCCAAGCACATACAGCTAAGTGAGTCCTCACCAGGTTGGTCTGAACTGAAAATCAGTACCCTTTCTGCTGGGCACCAGACCTTTGTGCAGAAAAGAAGACATCGACCCCCTGTGGTGCAAGTTCAAGGTTCTCTCTCAAAGGAGAGTGTTAGGAACATCGGAGGGTCAGGGGATCCAGGCTGGCCACCGCTCTTTCATTTTTAGACAAGAGATGAACGAGCCTTTCTGTCACCTCTGATGGGGAGAACCAGGTGACCATTTGACAGAGGGAAGAAACAAGAAGCAGAAGGATTAGATGTCCTGGCCGCCATGCTTGTTCCCAGCTCTCCAGTTACCACAGTAGAGAGCAGGGAGAGGTGGCTTTCAAAGTGCCCCGCAGATGCCTGGGAGACCACCGTTCAACTGGACAGCATGAAGCCCTCTGTGACTCTGCAGACGCCCCCTCCCCTCAAAGCAGAAGGGGTAGGACTGAAGGAAGTCCTGCCATCTGGCAGGATTACTGCTCCTGAGACTAAATTCCTAAATCTGTTCTCCTCCCCACCCCAGCCTCAGGGCACACCTTGAGCAAAGGGAGACACAGCAGCATCTCCTAATCTCTCTCTGGCCCTTTAAGGCCACTGAAAACCTTGCTCTAGTTGGTATTCTGGGTATTCATTGAAAACCTTTCTAAGCTGGGAGGGTCAGGGACTCATTAGCTGATGTTTAAATGTCAAAGGGAGACCAATCTCAGCAGAGCAGGGTTTGTAGATCTTCCTTCCTCTTCCCACCCTTGCATCCAACTTCCTGGCATCCAGGCAGGCTGGAGAAAACCAGACAGAGAGCTGCCAGGGGAGGGATCCAGCTCCTCCTCCCCTTCTTTTCCAATTAAATCTAAGGACAGGCAGCAGACCCATAGACTCTTGCCTGCCCTTTGTACTGTACTCATAGCTCACAAGGCTCATTCATGGCCATCTCTGATTGGCCAATCTTGTATTCATGCCCTGTTTTAGAGATGAGAACACTGAAGCTCTAAAAGGAGCAGAAACTTGCCAAGGTCAGTAGTGAGGAAGGATGGAGCTGACAGAGGAGAGGCGTGGAGAAGAGCTGCGCGCTTGACAGGAGACTGTGTTCCAGGGAGGAAGCTAAGTCAGGACTAGGACACACGTGTCCTAGTCACCAGTCTTCTGCTCCTTGGCCAGAGCAGCCAAGGCAAGCCTGCCTGCACCAGGATGTGTCATGGTCTTCTTGAGGGAGCCAGGCTAAGCAGCCTTTTCTGGAACCTGTGGGTCAGAGCTGGGCTCCCCAAGGCCATCTGCACACTCATGCTGATGCACCCCAGTCCTTAAAAGGAGCCTGAGAACAGGCGCTCCCCGTGGGCAACAGGGAGGAACTACATTTGGCCAACAGGCCCAGGTAACAAGTAAGTGCCTTCATAGATCCTTGAGAATGGCCCAGCGCCCACAGTCACTCGGGGTTCTGTTTGCAAGAGGATGCGAGGGTGATCTCTAACAGCAGGTAACCCCAAAGATGACTTCGGGTGAGCTCCAGGAGTCACACACCCACGGGGGGACAAACTCTCCTGCAGAGAGAATCCTGTGTGAGCTGCTGTGATACAAAGGACTTGGACAGACACCAGCAGCGCCCTAGCCACAGGCTCCAGGTGTTGGGGGACCCACGCTCTCAGCACCCTGGACAGAGACTCAGCCTGGGCTGGACTCCAGCAGCAGGACCAGCCCCTGCTCTTACTTTCTCATGGGGTGAAAGTTTCAATCCCCTTCAATGGAGGAAATGAGCATGGTTGTTTGAACCTAAATGCTAGCTGTTCAAGGGATTGTTGGGGGTTCCCAACCCTGGTGGCCTTGAGCGGTTTCTGCGGGAGACTGAGTAAAGCTTAGCCTGGTCCTCTGCTAGGACAGCGGAGGCCCTCCCCTCAGAGACAAGGTGGCCGGTTTGCCCAGAGAGAGTCCCCTGAGATTGTCTTCATCCCATGGTGGCCTCGCCCCGAAGAGGTCCTGTGCACAGTCAGTCACATACAGATGCCACTGCCGGGAGACCCACACGGGGTTCTGTGTCCCCACATAGACCCTCGTGCTCTCAGAGGAACCAGAGACACGTATAGCCATGGCTCAGTATCCACGATCCCTTACAGACTTGTCCCCACACACACTGCCTCCTGTCACACACACCCTGCACACGTGTCCCACCCTCAAACCTGTCCTCACGACACCGAGGCTGACAGTTACCCTCAGGGTCAGCCTCTCCTGCCCTCGGGATGCTCAGAAAGTATGCGTACCCCCAGTGCGCCCAAACAGCCCTCGCCCCCTCCAACACATCTCTGTCTTCTCCTGCATTGGGGGTCTAAGTCCCCCCAGGGTGGCAAGAGGAGCTCCAAGAAGGACCCACCCCGGAGGCTCAGAGGTGTGGATTTGGATCCCACAGTGTACCCAGAGGGGTACACTGCCCCAGAGGGGTCGCCCTTGACCTCAACCCCCAAACCATTACCTCTGGAGACCTGCCCTGCCAGTGGGGGTCCTTCAAATAGGATCCTAGTGGGGAAGAGACAGGTTGATGATTTGAAGATGCTTCTGGAAACTCAGAGTCAACAGAGAGATATTTTCGGGGTGCTTAAGGAGAATCATTGCCAGGAGGTCCCAGCGTGACAGCCCTGGCTTTGTGAATGGTTAGTGATCAAAAATGGAGTGAATGCGAAGGACAGGAGAAAGGAAATAAATGTCACAGTGTTCTGAAAATGCTCACATCAGGGCTGGGGACGGTTTCCCTCGGAAGACGGCCCAGAGAGGTGAGGACTGGGAGTTCAGACTTCCCCGGGATGGAACCCAGGTGCTGCTGCCTGTCAGCTATGTGGTCTCGGACACGCCTCTGCTTCCTCTCACTATGGGGAGACGAGACCCTCCTTTTGAGGTCGGGACAGTCACAGTGTCAGACGTGTGCACAGTGCCGGGCACACAGAGAGCACCTGATAACGTCAGGTGGAAGGGGCTCACACCCATTCCAGATTCAGCTCTGCCTCTTAGAATCCCGGGGACTTGTGTTGAGTGGTTTCACCCACCAGGCCTTTCCTCGTCTGTAAAAACGGGGATCCTTGTACCCCTAGAGTGACATGAGGGTTCAGTGAGGCTCAGCCTAGTTCATGGAGGATATAGACATGTCCACTGTCAGGATAGCTGTGATGCTAACGACGACATAGGAGTGCCACAAACGTCTGTTCATGTCAAGAGTGCTGCTGATGGAGAAGCCTGCCCTTGGGAGACAGAGAACCTTGCCTTTGATCTCATTCTGCTCTTGGATGACTTTGTGATACTGAAAGCCAGAGAGCCCCCCAGAACCTTGGTCCCCTCGTCTGTAAGTGGCAGGCAGTCATGGCACCCACCTCAGTGGGTGAAAGTTAAATGCATCCAGCACCCGACATGGAGCCTGACACCCCTGGGGGCTCCATAAACACAAGCGGCATCTGAAGAGAGAGGGCAAATCCCCTTCATTTTTGAGACTACCGCCAGCAACATCTTGCTGCCCTGTGACCTGAGTTGGCATCCAGCTAACTGAGTTTTCTGGTTAAGCGAGGGTCCACCCTCACTGCAGTGGGCTTCCCACTTCATCGCCTAAATCCTTGGCTCAAATGCCTGTTGCTTGCTCCCCAGCTCTGCCCTCTCTTTGGCTGGCACATCCTGTGAGCATCATTCAGTCTTCCTTGGGGTATCTGGTGAACTTAGGGGGCTTCCTTTTGAGTCCCCTGGACCACAGAGCCTGAAACTGTCTTATGTTCCCTGACCGGGCACTGGTGGCATTCGGGGTACAGCAATCCCTCCACTGGAGATGGAGGGCTGTCCTGCCCTCCACTGTGGACTCTAACCCCCACTCCCCGCCACGACGGGTGGGGGAACAGGAGCCCAGGTGACCACACGGTGAGTCAGCAGTGTCCTCGGCGTCCAATTATCACTGCCATTGCCGCCACCTGTCTCACCAGCCTGGAGCCAGAGGCGGGGCAGTGAGGACAGGGCGCTGGATTGTGTGAGCCTGCGCGTGCTCTGGAAATGAGCCATTGAGCCAAATTCCAGATGTCTTCTTAGTTTGCTGAAAACTTTGGGCTCTTGGGGACCAGGTGGGAGAAGTAATCACTACGGTGCCTTTGACAGCGGAAATTTAAGATGATCATTCATAAACTTCCTGCCTTCACCATCCTGCCTAGGGAGTCATCCCATATCTTTTTATCTCCACATACATATAAATATATACATATATGCATATGCATGTGCTAAAAGAGGGTTTTACACTGTCAATGGACCCCAATATAGGTATAGATGGGATACATGGTTTTTGCAACTTGTTTGTTTTTTTTCCCTGCAATGGCCAGCATTTTGTTTCTGAGATCACCTTGAGTGCCTTTTTTTGCTTATGGTGAGTCCTCAGTATTATACCGTAACCTCCCTTCTCTAAGCCCTGCTTCTCTCACCTGTAAAATGAGAGTTTATTATGGATCTTGCAGAGTTATCCAGATGGTAAAACAAAATGGCGTCTGTAATGCTCTCAGTCCAGTGAAACATCATAGTAGATACTCAGTCAATGGCTCCATTTATATATATATATATATATATATATATATACATTATTGTAGTAATTATTCTCCACATTAAAATAACTCATGTATGGCTTCCCTCTTGCTCAGATATATGTCAATACACCCTGCCCTCCACCACATCACCTAGTGTTCTTCCCCATCGTCCAGTGGGCTTCACCACCATTTGCCCCCACCCCCACGCCCCCTGTCAGTAACCTCTGTTCTGTTGCGAATGTTCCAGGGTTGGTTTTGTTTCATCTGCTCCTTTGTGTTGTCTATTCACACTCCACCTATGCGTGAGGTCATCTGGCCTCTGTCTTTCTTCCTTTGACTTGTTTCACTTAGCATCATCCCCTCTAGTTCCATCCATGTTGATTCAACTGACAGGGTTTCGTCTCTTCTAAGGGTTGTGTAGTGTTCCCTTGTGTATATGGACCACGTCTTCTTCATCCATCATCTGATGTTGGGCACTTAGGCAGTTTCCAGTTCTCAGCTACTGTGAATAGGGCTGCAGTAAACATGGGGTGCATACATCTCTGCGGATGGGGCTTTTCTATCTTTTGGTTGGATGCTTGCAAGTGGAGTGACGGGATCACGTGGGATTTCCATCTTCAGTTTTCTGAGGAATCTCCACACTGTTTCCATAGGGGTCAGTAGCACCATTTTTGCTCCTAGTTTTGGTTCGCACTGTGTCAAAGGCTGCGCTTTGGGACAAGTATCTAGAGCTCCAGTTTGAGACATAGCTGGACCTGTTTTAAAGGAGCATCACAAGCCTTTCCGTAAACGTGACCAGGGTCTCCTTTTTATCTTTTCATTTGTCTTTATTACACAAAAGTACACATTCAGTGAAGGAGAAGTTAGGAAAGAGCTTTACAGAAAGACGGAAATTCACACTGCTTGTAATGCTTCTCTATCAGCCGGAGTCATCCAGAGAGACAGAACCAGTGACTGCGCATATAATGAACACATGGTGATACATACGAGGACAGCTGTCATAGACGTGGTCGACATAGATGGGATGATGCCGTGATGAAAGGGGCACCCCGGAGGGCAGGTCACCAGACTGGGGACTCAGGAGGAGTTAATGCTACATCTTGAGGCAAAATCCTTTCTTCGCTGGGAGACCTCAAATTTTGCTCTTAGGATGTTTGCTTAAAACCCACCCCCATTTTCAAAGGAAAACTCCTTTGCGTTCTTCAAGTCAGCTAATTGTAGGTGTTCATCACATTAGCAAGATACCCTCACAGCGCCACCTCGACTGATGCTGGAGCAGACATCTGGCACCACAGCCAACCCACGTTGACCTGAAAGGTCACCGTCGCTCGTCCTCTTCAGAAATAACATGGTGTCAATGTCTTCTTAGTCTGTGTCCCTCTGATGACATAAACTGAGAGATCATTTTCTCCCAAAACAATGTTTTCCAACATGTAGTTTTATATTCTTGGTTTTTATTTAGCAACCTGTCTTGAACATGTGTTCGTCTCTCTAAAGTAACCTTTAGCAGCGTTATTTTCCCCGGAGGTAGAGAATTCCATGGTCGTTCTGGACTTTGTTTGCCCAGTGCTTCATCATTGGAGACCTAGGTTGTTTCCGTCATTCTCGTGCGAACGTAAATAAGTGCTGTGATGAGCAGCCTTACTGGTAACTATGGTGCAAGGGGGTTCCTACCCAAACCCCCTTTACTGTGGCCACTGTGAGCGACTGGAGGGTCACATCTGCGCCCTGGTCTGAAAATGGCCTTTGATCCAGAGGAGAAGCCTCTCCCAGGAAGCGAGCCAATGACTGACCTCAAGGAGGGAGCACGCAGCGCCCAGGCCGGCCGCCTTCCTTAACGTGGGACCAACTCCGTGGCGCGAGTCACCCCCCAGGATGGAGGCGGCATCCAGCTGAGGACTCGTGCTGAGTGGCCACCTGGCCTCTCCTGCTCCCTCCCATCTCCTGATAACACAGGAGTCAACAAACCGACTCAGGCTCTGCTTTTACTGAAACCAGCCAGACGGCATCTCTGCACGGTGTCCCGAGGGGTCACTGCCATTGAAGAGATAGCAGTGGCCTCTGAATTTCCTAGTGTGCAGCTGGGATGTTTCTGGGTTGGGTTATCTTACGTGGGGGTGGGGGGCGACAAAAGTGCCCTGGAGCCTGTAGATGTTTAGTGACTCGGGGGTCCAGGACTCCCCACTAAATGCCAGGATAACAGGAGGGAGGGAGGCACCTTGATGCTGTGAAAAGGGGAAGGATGGTCCTGGGCCCAGTGCTTCCCTCCGTCTCCAGTGTCCAACCCTCTCCGGACGAGAGTGTGAATTCTTCCGTGGAGCCTAGCTTTTCCCTGAATGGGGAGTTGCTCTCATCAAGAGTGAGGAATGCGTGGAGAAAAGGGGAGCTCAGGGAGCTGGACTGCTGACAAAGCTTCCAGAACATTCTTTACCTGGTCCCGCCCACTGGTCTCCACTTTGTGTGGCTGTGTGAACTTGGGCTAGACTCTTGCCTTCTCTGGGCTTCAGCTTGCAAGTGCAGCCTTTACACAGGGTTCTCCCAGCCTTGATCTGATGGCCCTTTCCCTCTGGCCCTCCAGACGGAAGTGCAATCTTCCGCGGCTGCTTCCGCAGGCCCGACAACCTCTCCCTGGCCTTGCCCGTGACGGTCGCCATGCCCAACATGTCCGTGGACAAGTGTGTGGACCTGTGCACAGAGAAGGTGAGCCTGGCATCCTGCCTGGGGCTTCGGGGCTGGGGCGGTGCCGCACAGCTGGGGACGGGACAGCTGGCTGGAGAGGCGACGCCCCACCGAGGTGAGGACAGCCCTGACTGCGGCCTGTGTGAAGGGGCGCAGATGCCCCTTTCCCAGGACCTGAGAGCTAGGAAGAGCATGGGGTGGCTTCTCTCCCTCTGAAGGAGTCATCTGCACGGGGTGACGTCTGCACTGGCCCAGACACATGGGTCGCAGATGGGAGAGGCAAGGACCTCCCGCCTGATGACAGTGAGCTCCCACCCCCGGGGGCAGGGCTGGCGTGGCACTGGGACTCAGGGCGTCGGTAGCAGTTGGACTGGGTGATCTGGGGGCCCGTTCTCAGCCTGACCTCCCTGGTGGCCGACTGGACCCTTCTGCCTAGAGACGCAGTGAATTCAGGACTAGGGACTGTGCTGTGGACATGGGGGGCTCCCCGCCCCGCCTGGGCCCATCGCTGGCGCCAGGGCGCCTGAGGAGACCCATCCATCACTCAGGATGAATGATGGCCAGAGGCTCCTTGGAGAGCCCCCTTCCCAGAACAAGGTGCTGCCCCTTTCTGTTGGCTCAGCTGGTGGTCAGTGAGAGCCTGCTTGGCGCCCGGTCGGGGCCTCACGCCAGGGAAGCAAAGTCCACCCGACAAGGGTCCTCTCCTCCAGGACGCTGGCGTCTGTGGGGCTGCCTCCTGGCTCTTCCTGAGTCTGCATCCTGTACCCCAGCTCCTGAGCATGCCCTGCTCCAAGTCATCCCGCTCGCTCTCATCCAGCTCCTCGCAGCGGATGGGCAGGCTGTGCTGACCCTCCGGGCAGCCCTCTGCGCCACGGCCACAAGGCTGGGAGCTGTCATCGCCATCCCATTTCACAGATGACACAACCAAGGCCCAGACAGGTGGCGTCACTTGTCCCGGTCCGCAGCTCGAGCACATCGCGAGCTGGAACTGACACTTGGCCTGAGTCCCCATCTGTGCTCTTAGTTTCTGACCTGTCTCTCCTCGAGGCCCAGAGAGGCTTCAGAGCCAGTCAGAAGCAACCAGCTACCTCAGGTGGCCAAGCATGTCCTGCGTGCCCCCTCTGACCCTAGAGGCATCCTGGAAGGTCAGGGTGAAGTTCATGAGATTAAAGGAGGCTTGACTGTCACTTGATCTTCCCTCCCAGGAGGAAACTCGCCCCCAGAAAGGCATTGCCCCCTCCGTGGGGACATTTCTCAGCCCCAGCTGGAGGTGGGGCACACACGGGAGACGGGGTCACAGGACAGTGCAGCAAGGGCCAACCGTGCACGGGACAGAGGACAGCAGGGTGCAGGTTGACAGGGAGAGCCCTCTGCAAACCCCCTCTTCCAGTTTTCTCGCATCTCCTTTGGGACCAAGGGAGAAAAATTGAGGGAACCGTGTGGGCAGGCTACAGCGCTGCTCCTGCCACGTGGTGGAGAGTATGAGACTTAGGGTGTCAGAGGGGGCGCCCACATGTCTCACCAGTTAGGAGCGCCGTCGGCCATGGCCTAAGTTGATCCACCTGTGTATGAGCGCCTCTCTCCTCTTCTCCTCTCCCCTCCTCTCCCCTTCCTCTCCCTCTCCCCTCCCCTCCCCTCCCTTTCCCTCCCCTCCTCTCCTCTCCCCTCCTCCCACCTCCCCTCCTCTCCTCTCCT
>RJWH01004496.1:65344-81266 GCA_004363575.1 Solenodon paradoxus | reverse complement strand
AGGGAGGATCAGGCCTGAGGGTGAGGAGAAGCAGACGGGACAGAGGACAGTCTGTGGCCCTCCGAATCTCAGGTCTGTCCTGTTCCCACTAAGCTGTTTGATAGAGCAAATACAGCAATTAGGAGCAGCGCTCCCAACAAAGACTGTGGCTGCATCAGCTTCCGATGTCCTCTTTGGCTTAAAAGAATGGATTCAGGCAGCTTTTCCCTGAGGGTGGCTTTGGGTCACCATCACCAGGGTATTCATGGTTGTCACCGTTTTCTCTCAAGTCCCCTGGAGGAAGCTTCATCTCTTTGCTGAGGCGTCTTTTACCCCTTTCTGCAAGGACTCTCCCTCCTGCAGGAAAGGGGGCACCTGCCACCAGGCCCAGCGGCTGGCGGGCAGAGTGCCTGGGTGGAGTGACAGTATCTGTTCTGTCCTGTTTGCTCGTATATGACATCAGGGAATGTCAGGCAGTACTTCTCCACGCTGCTTGTGGGAGTGGTAGCGTTTTCTTTGAAATGCATCTTTCAAAAGGTGAGTGGACTTCAAGGAAACAAACGATTAACAGAACAGCAAAACACCAGAGAACGGAGAACAGAGACTCCGTGAGGCAGTGGATGTGCTCGCTGTTGATGGTGGTGATGATTTCACAAGATGCACATATCTCAAGCAGCAGTGCATTCCTGAAACAGATGTCATTTATCTGTCAATTCTGCTGCAGTAGATGTGGGGAGATGTTGATACAGAAGGCGCACCGGTGGGCAAAATCACAAAAGTGGGGTTGCTGCAGAAGCTGGCACCTCGAGCTGGGGCGAAGCAAGAAGGGGACAGTGGGAGGCAATCTGGCTCCACAGGGACTCAGAGACCGTTGTCCTCTCCCTCCCATGCCCTCCTCAGGAGTACCCGCTGGCAGCCCTGGCGGGCACCGCCTGCCACTGCGGGTTTCCCACCACGCGATTCCCCCTCCACGAGAGAGAGGATGAGCAGCTCTGTGCCCAGAAGTGCAGCGCCGAGGAGTTCGAGAGCTGCGGGACGCCTGGCTACTTCATCGTGTACCAGACGCAGGTCCAAGGTGAGCCTGGCCCCCCTGCAGGCCCCCAGCTGCTCCCCAGGGGCCTCCCTCGCAGAGGTGCCCCGTGCAGCCTGTGGGCAAGGGGAGGTCTGTGTGGGCGAGTGCAGGGCTGCGGAGTTCAGTCAGGCTTGGAGATCCGAACTGGGCAACCAGGGTGGGAGGGAGGGAGGTCCGTCTTCTGTCTCCCTCATCCTGGGCACCCCTAGATGGCTCTGTAATGGAGACAGTGAGACTGAGCTGGGGGACATCTGGGCTGGAAGTGGGGGACCGGGTCTCCACCGTATGATCCTGGGCAAGTCCC
This sequence comes from Solenodon paradoxus, assembly GCA_004363575.1. NCBI lineage: Eukaryota > Metazoa > Chordata > Mammalia > Eulipotyphla > Solenodontidae > Solenodon > Solenodon paradoxus. The sequence continues at coordinate 79,911 of RJWH01004496.1, read as the reverse complement.
TACCTCTTTCTGGGCCCTGGTTTCTCCACTGGTAAGTGAAGTAGTCAATTGTTGGCCACCAAGAACCCTTCCAATTCTAGAATGCTGCCAGTTTGTCTAAAAGTTTTACTTCTCTTTGTCCCTCTCACTCATCCTTTCTCCTTCCATCTTCCTTCCTTGGCTAGCAGAGCCTGCACTTACTATTTCTCTCCTCTTCCATCTTGGGGTTAACAAACTATGGTGGTGGTGACGAGCATGGTCATGGTGAGGTGATGATGGAGGTGATGGTGACGTGATGGTGACAAAACACCGCTAGACTCGCCCTCTTCCTCTTTTCCTAGGAACCCGGCTGCCATGTACGGTTAAGCAGGTTGGGCACTACGTAGATACGACCTTCCATCACAGTGGTGTCTGAGAGCCAGCCCTCACTCTGGGCAGAGCCTCTCCTGGAGGAAGGGGAAGGGACTTTTTCTGATATGCAGTAGGCAGTGAGGAAGGAGCGGCAGCCTCGCCAACCGCTTGTCCCCTGTCTGACCTGATGGGGATGGGAGCAGGGGGTGGGGGACCAGGGATGGCCCACTGTGGCTGCTTTCCTGACAGCTGAAGTTCAGTTAAGAGCCCAGTGACAGGACCTTGTTGAGCAAATATGTCTGTTTTCTGTACACTCCAGTGAGGAGAGGCAATGCAGAACTCTTGCCCCAGCCTCAGGGAAATGTCATGCACAGATTAATGCCTTTATGACCACTGACTTTGACATGGACAGAACTGGCGCTGGAGCCTTTTCAATAACAGATAAAAAGCCCCTAACAGATATGTTTGCTACGTCTGGTGCCCCATCCATGGGCCATGATTGCTCTCCAGGGTTTCTAAGTCCCCTCCGTCCCTGCACACGGTGGATTTGAGACATGAAGTGCATTCGGTTGTTGAGCCTGGCACACCAGGCTGCCTTTTATTAAGCACCTACTATGTGCTAAGCCCTGAGACTCCAGCCAGGAGCTGGAAGATTATTGAGCACCTACTGTGTGCCTTTAGACCAGACAAAAGTGTCTAATCCTTACCCAGTCCAGTGACATGGGCGCTTTCACCTCTTCACAAACAAGGCAGCTCGGCGCAGAGAGGGTAAGGAGCTCAGCCGGAGTCACACAGCAAAGATGTGGCGATTGGGATGAAATGCAGGCGATCCGGATCCTGAGGCTGCGCTCGGAGCCACAGTCTCTCCACAGCCTTGTTGCACCCTGTTAGCTTATGAGCCCCTTTTACTGCAAGCGAAGACGGGGAGCCTCAGAGAGGCGCAGGGCCCTCTGCAATGCCGATCTGTAGGCCAGCATACCCCGGATCCACCCAGGTCTGCGTGACTCGAGCCATACACGACACAGCCTCCAGCACCTGCTGAGATGAAGGGACCCAGGAACCCCCACACACCCTCCTCAGAGAGAGCTGGTCTTAACCTGCCACCCACGTTTGAACGGGGGACTCTGTTTCCAGGGGAGATGGAGGGCCCAGATTCTTTCTACCAACATTTTAGTATGAAAAATGTGAAGCCTCCAGAAAATATGACGAGAACTACCAGCCAAGCACCCCGCCACCCCTCCCAGCGCTTTTATGCTTGTGAGCTTTCTGCTCGTCTTGTTTGCTTTATCCAGCGCCTCCCCACTTCTCCATCCCTGAGGTCTGCTTGTTCTGGATGCTCCTCGAAGGGAAGTTGCAAACTTTTTTTGCCTCAGCATGCATCTCATTAATTGTAGCTGAATATTTGCTTATGCTTTAAGGATATTTGATAGAGAGAGAAATGCACAGATTGGATGTATTCTGTGCAGTGATAGCTGCATAGTCCCCACTGCCTCCCAAATATAAAACCTAACCATACTCCAGAAAGTTCTGCATGAGGCTCCAGTTTGCAATGTGCTCCCAAAAACCATTTGCAGACACCTCCTTGGATGTGACCAAGGACAAGCCTTGGTTTATATGTCCCAAAGCAAACAGACTGAGCAAACAGACTGCACGTGGCGTGGTGGGGGATGAGGGCTGGGTCTCCTCTGGGGTGACAGCAGTGCGGGCATCCCTTGATCCGCGCTCACGGCGTGGTAGCCCCGTGCTAACATCTGCACGCCTTCTCTCATTTCACCCCTGTTAACTCTGGAATACAGCGGTTGTCAGGAATCCCATTTTATAGGTGAGGAAACTGAGGCTCAGGGCTCTCATTTATTCAAGGCCACCCAGCAAGTAGGAGCCAGAACTGGAATTCAAATTTAGGTACTTTAGACTTCTCCCTTGAAGACAGTTGTCAGAAATCACTGTGGTGCTTTGGAGGATTTCAGTAATTCGGAATTATAGCTAATTTGGAAGAGAGGAGACCCAGGTCAAGGACAAGTGATGCGGATCCACTGGGAGGCTGGACCTGGATTGAACAGCGGGTGGCATGGTCGCTGACGACGTTAGCAGGAGCTGGTCTGTGTGGTGGGCAAGGCTGACCCCCAGGGACAAGCGTTGGGGTGCAAGCAGAAGGAGGAGGTGGGATGTGGGGTGTGGGCAGCGCTGCCGGAAGTGCTGAGGAGGGAGGGTGGAAGCTGGAGGGCTGTTTCAGTGAGGCGGCCGTTTGTTCGTCTTTCAATTCAATGCAATGGAGTCTCTGAGAGCCAGAAGATATGGGGGCCAGTGAAGCAGGGCGCTTGGTGGTCCCCAGACACCAGAGCAGGGATAGTCCCTTCTTCCCCAGAGGTGGGACGAGGGAAGACAGGAGAGATGCAGGGGCAGTGGAGCCCGGGAGAGGAGTAAGCAGGGTTTGAAGCCCAGGCTGAAGAAGCCAGCCTGGAACCCCAAATCCAGAAATCTCTTATTTTCTACTGCAGAGCCCCCTAAGCTGGACCTTCGCTCACAACTGTAGGGAACAAGAGAAATGGCCTCTGTGCCTCTTAGCTCCAGTAGGGGTCATGGTGGGAGGAGCTCGGCATAAAATCCTCATTAGCTCTGCTGGTTTCTGGTCTCCTGAAGTGTCTGTAAAGCCAGAGAATCCATAGAATCAGAATGGCATTCACCTGTCCCAACCCACTGTACAGGTAAGCAAGTTGAGGGCTAGAGAGAAATAACAACTACCCCCTTTTGAGCCCTTTAGTGCATTGACTTACATGTATTAGCTCAGTTAATTCTTAACAGAGCCTCACAAGCAGATCGTTATCCACTTATCCATCCACCCGTCCTTCCCACAAGAACTGTATCCTGACGCCACGTATCCCGACCTCAGCTGCCCATTCATTCATTCGACCACCCATGCATCCACCCACACATCCATGCATCCGTCCACTCGTCTGTCCATCTAGCCAAAGAACATTTATTTTCCCTATATTGTGGAAAGTACTGTGGACTCGAGAAGGGACGATGCAGGCAGAGCTTCTGAGTAACTGAAGAATTGTTCGCTCACAGCTGTGACATGTGATGTGAAGCAGATGGAACAGGGACGCTGATGGTAGCCCACAGGGGCGGGGCAGGAAGGAAGGGCTAGTTCAGCTGCGAGCAGAAGAATAAGACGCAATCGCTCTGGCAGAGGAAGGGGCAGGCGCTGAACTGAGTGGGCAGCAGGAATGTGCTAACTCAGGAAGGAGCAGATGAGGAAGGGAAGGTACCCCAGGCGGCCGGCCAGTGCGGGGTGCGGTTGGTGGACAGGAAGGGCCTGGCATTTGCAAGGGCCGGTCACACGGGGCTGGTAGGCCAGGACAAGAATGTGAGATTAGAGCTCATGTAGATGGAGGCCACTTGAGAGTTTCAATCTGGAGGAAAGGGTGGGGAATGGTATGAGAGAGCGACTCGTGGTGCCAGCAGGGAAACTGAGCCTGAAAAGAAGGCTCATCCTCCTAATCAGCTTTTATGAAATCCTCACTGTATGCCCGCTTTCCTACAGTATCTCATTTAACCCTCACAGAGCCCTTGCAAGGGAGAAAATATTTTATAGATGGGGAAAGGGTTTCATTATGTGGATATAATGTGTATGCGTGGTTAGATGGATGAATGGGCAGGCGGGGATGGGTGTATGGGTGGGTGGGTAGATGGGTGAAAGGATAAGTACAATGCTGGTTGGATGGATGCATGCATGGATGGATGGATGGATGGATGGTGGATGGGTGGATGGATGGATGGATGGATGGATGGTGGATGAATAGGTGAATGGATGGTGGATGGATGGGTGGATAAATGGATGGATGGATGGATGGGTGGATAAATGGATGGACGGATAGATGGATGGATGGGTGGATAAATGGATGGATGGATGGATGGGTGGATAAATGAATGGGTGGATGGATGGCTGCATGGATGGGTGAAAAGGCTGGTTGGAAGGATAGGTGGATTAATAAGTGGACAACAATATCCGCTTCGTGGGACTCTTGCAAGAATTAAACGAGATGCCATGTAATATGTTAATGCACTACTTATGAGTCATACAACAGGGAAATGACAGATGGGGACACACATCCTTCCCCTTTCTGGACAGACTCTGTCTGTCCCTGCTACTGACTGGTCTGTGTCCGGCCCTTTGCAGACAATCGCTGCATGGACAGAAGGTTCCTCCCAGCCAAGTCCAAGCAACTCGTCGCTCTGGCCAGCTTCCCGGGTGCCGGGAACACGTGGGCGCGCCACCTCATCGAGCTGGCCACCGGCTTCTACACTGGCAGCTACTACTTTGATGGTTCTCTCTACAACAAAGGTGAGGGGACGGCGGGAAGCAGGGGTGGGCGGGAGGCCGAGTGGGCTCCAGAAGGCCCCACGGGGAGGGCATGGGAGCACCCCTCCCTGAGCTCCCACAATGTGCTGCTCAGTTCACTCAGGCATGTTTATCGAGACCTACTATGTGCTCCGTACCTTCTCTGTGCTTACATCCCACAAACATGTCCTGAGTCTGATGGCCTGAGTATGTCACCTTCATCCGTTCAACAAGCCTTTATTGAGCACCTACTATGCACCTGGTACCTTTCCTCCATTTAGGTTCATACAGACTTTCATTGGGCACCTACTGTGTGCTGGGTCCCTCCACACAGACATCACTCTGCTGTCCACAGAGGTAGAAGAACTGTGTCCACTCTGGGGACATCTTTGAGGACCCCCTGCTCATCAGATGCCTTGCTGACATCAAGTCAGTGATACTTTTATGTGAGCCCTACTTTCACGCTGTCCTCACATGCTCAGCAAGCACTGCTGTGTTCTGGATGTGTTTCTGAAGTTCTGGGTTTAGGGGCACCCACCGTGTGCCAAGCTCTTTGTGTAAATTCAGATCGCCACAAATAAGTGCCGAGAACTATGTCAGGAGCCACATTTTTAGTTAACCCTGCACAGACACCCTGGGAAGCAGGATGGTAATACCCTTTCCCGGGTATGAAAACCGAGGCTTGCAGGGGAGAGAGCACTTGCTCCAAGTCCCAGGACTTTTCAATGGGCAGACAGAGGAAGGCCTCCTCGGGTTTCCCAGTTCCAAAACTCACATTCTTATCAGTCCATCACACAGATGAGACAGCTCTGCGGGAACTGGAAGTCGTGGATGAAATGCCCACTGGGTGTGCAAGTCAGGGAAGCGGGGTCTCTGCCTGTGAAGGGTTCTGAGTCTCCCTGGGGCAGCCCTTGGCCGAGGGTCTTTGCGTTGGCAAACCAGCTGGGGAGGACTTCCTGGCTGTGTGACTCTGAGCAAGTTGCTCTCCCTCTCTGATCCTCTGTCAACATGCAGGAATTAGAGAAAACAGTGTGTATTTGGTGAGGCTGCTGAAGAAGTTAATGAGCTGATAGCAGTCACAGACTTAGCATGGTGTTCTAAGAAGTGGTAGGCTCTGAGCACTCAAGTCTGGGGGCCAGATGCCGGGCCCTGGTGCTGACAGAAAGCCATGCCTGAACTCCAGCATGGAGAACAGAGGCTGTGTCCACCGGAGGCTGAGAAGCAGGATGGAAGAAAGAGTGGGAAAGAAAGTGCAAGGGAGGTGAAAAAGGATGAGTTGAAGGTGGAAATTGGCCAGGGGTCTGCCTTAGACTCTCAGCTTTTTGCATATTCATTCATATTTAATTTTTAGGGGATTTTTTTTTTTTTTTAAAGAAAGCTACAGGCAGGAAGAAGGCGAGTGGGCAGCAGGCAGGAAGAGAGAGACAGAAGCACCTTATTTATTTTTATTTTGTTCTTTACACCAGCTGTTTCCTGGGGGTCAGTACTTGAACCAAAGGCATGTGGCTTGTGTCCTTTGGAGGCAGTTGACCTGATGCTGCTCCACCAGGGCGCACCCAGAATTCATTCTGGTTTAAACCATCATTTCTGAGCATCTTTATGGATAAGGCTCCCAGCAAAGGAGTGAGAGTGCTCCTTGCATGCTGAGAGTGAGACGTGAACCTGGGTCTGACTGTCAAGAGTGCCAGCGCTGAGCTGTGACTGGGGAAGCAGGCTGGCAGGGTGCCCTCGGCACACCCACCTTCCCGACAGCAGTTCCACTCCTGGAACCCCAGACAGTCACACACTGAGGCGTCGTCCGGGGTCCTGTCGTTCAGGGATCCAAGGCAGTCTCACCTCACAGGCAACTCCCGTGACTCTGGTTTGGGAGGTTCGCCCTTCAGAAACCAGCCACCTCCGTCCCCACCGTAGTGATGCCTGTTGAGCGGGGAGGCAGGAACGGTGCCCAGATGCCAAGTTTTCCCATCTCTGATGGCTCAGCCTCCTGTGTGTGGGGAAAAGGAAGCTGAGTGTCAAGATGGAGCCAGGAGATGGGGTTTTCAGTCTGAGCTTCCTGACTTTTCTCTGGGGGAACGTGGACAAGACGCTTCCTTCTCTGGCTCCGTCTCTCAAATAAGTCGCGATACCAATACCCAATCCAGACATTTCCAAAATCCGTAAGCCAGTCTGGGAGAGATTCCATGTGAGGCAGGGGTGTAACACACACGGTGTTTTAAATGACAGGTAAGGAATTATTTAGTCCAAGTCAGAGGGGGCAGGACTCAGCCTGCACGCTGGAGTCACCTGGTGTCCGGGCGGGACTCAGGCCATCAGAATCCTGCGAGTGGGCCAGGGCCCGTCCGGTGTTTAGAGCTCCCCGCTGACCCCACGCAGAGTCGGAGCAAGGCCCTGGGCCTGGACTGGGGAGGCAGTAGTCTCACTTCCAGATCTGACATTTAAAAATGACTCTGTGTTATGATTGTTATACTCGAGCATCGGTGGATTTCAAGAGTGGATCATTAATGGTGTGAGGTGTCTATTTCAATTTTAACAAGAAAGAAAAAGAGCAAGAGGGAAGGAAGGAGAAAGGAAGGGAGGGAGGGAAAGGGGGGAGATGTAGGAAGAAGTGAAAGGAAGGAGGGGAAGGAAGGGAAGAAAAGAGAACAAAGAGGGAGAGAAAGATAAAAATGAGGGAAGGGAGGGAGGGAGGGAGGGAAAGAAAGAAATAAGGAAAGAAAGAGAGAAAAGAAAGAAAGAAAAGAAGAAAGGAAATTCTCTACCACAGTCCCCTGGACTCAAGCTGTGTAAATGTTTCCTTAAATGCCACTGAGAAAGGCAGCGTTTGTGAGTTGGTCAGAGGCAACTGAGGCTGCCTTTTCATTAGGGGTTTAAAAATGCTTGCTGTGGCCTGAGCCCCAGCAGCTAACAGTGAGCTCTCCCTGGGAGTCAGGGCCGGCAGTGGGGTGCAGGCACAGAGGACTGCGCCCCTCCCAGCAGCATCAGCTAAAACCCCCACAGCCCTCCTCCATCGCCTCTGCAGCTGAGACTTAACTTAGAAACCCCACAGACCCTGGAGGGTCCTGGCGCGTGAGGGAGCGAAGGGGGGCCTGCAGCTAGAGGGAGCACGAGGCAGGAGGCTGCCCCAGTTTGTCCCTTTCATACACGGAAGGTGCAATTTGTTGTTCAAAACCACAGGAGACATTTACACGTGCTGTTTTCTCTTCCTCTTCCTTCCTGCCTCTGCCCTTGTCCCGGCTTGTCTGCCAGGAAATCTGTTCCTGGGGCTGTAGGTCACACTCTCCTTTGCAATGTCTCTGATAGTTTAAGGTGTCCTACTTAATCCTCTTAGTACCCAGGGCATTTCTTCCTTGTGGTCCTCATTAACATACTCAAGTCACTGTTAATATACTAGTAATGTGGGCATTGATTGAATGCTGAGTCCGGTGCTGTGATTGGTGTACTATAGCCTTTGAACTCGGTCTTGAGGTCTGCGCACAAAGGTGGGCAGGGCTTACTCAAGAGGACAGGAGGGAGTCCCTGACAAACCAGAGACAGGAGAAGGAGAAGACTGACTGTGGATTGTGGATGAAGCCAGTTTGACAGTGTTGGCAGCTGGGGTGAGGCTGGAAGGCAGCAGGACTGGATACCAGGCCTCTGGAATGACCTATGAGGACTGTGCCTGTCATCTTGGGGGTGGGAAGTAGGGATATTGGGGTGGAGATGGCATTAGGCCGAGAAATGTTGTGCCAAGATTTGCATGTTGAAAATGCATTCTGTCTCAGAGGTCAGATGGGGGCACATTTTGACTGCGGGGTGGAGATGAGGGGAAGGGGTAATGGGGAGGGCCATTTAGAAGATTACAAGTGAGGGGGTCTGATGATAAGCCCAAAGGGGGTGGTTTCTGTATGATGAGCTGATCCTCCAGCAGACAGGTTACTGACATTGTCTTAACTGTCCTCTGCTTTCTCCACAACCTTTTCTCCCCTCATCCTGGTAATAGCCTGCCCCACAGAGGGACCCTTGGGTCAAGGAAGGAATGAATGAACCCTCCCCTCCCAGAGCTTAGTTGTCTGTCTCACTGGAGTTCTTCCCTGCCCAGTGAGGTTGCTCATTTTCAGGGCGTGGTTTTGCCCATCTGTCCCTCTGTCTCCTAGTCACCTGTCTCTTCTTCATCTTTCTCTGTCTGCCTGTCTCTGTCTTATATCATCTCTGTATCCCTCTGTCTTTGTGTTTCTATTCTGTGTCTCTTACTTAGTGTCTGTTTCCTTCTCTCTTATTCTTCCTTTTATCCTCTCTTTTATCTCAACCCCACCCCGCCAAACATCTGTTTCTGTCCTCCCCCTTCTCCTGGAATTTGTCTCCCCTCTCTGTCCTTTTCTCCACCTGAGAGTCCTCACAGCCCCAAATGCAGGCTCAAGCTCCTTGACCTGTTAGAACCACAGTGGGGAGGGATGGGCTGGAACAATGGCCTAGAGTTAGGTAGGGGAGCAGAGAGACAACCTACTGACCCAGCTGACACAGAACAAGAATCTCCAAGGATTCCCTCAGAGCAAATCACATCACTCCTGGAGGATCACAGACTTACAGGGTACCATGCCTGGACCCAGGAGTGGACCTTACCTGCCCCAGTAAACTCTAGGGTATGCAGACATGTGGAGTCTCTGCCATTACCCTCCTCTGTGCCTCTGTTTTCCTAACTTCAACAACCACAGGCAACTATAATATTGCAGAGGAGGGAAGAGAAAGAAAAAATGTGCCTTCTTCAATTGATGACCCTGAACTCAAGATCATTTCTCCAAATACTGGGTCAAAATAGTTTGGGGGTTGTGTGAGTGTCCCAGAAAATCTAATATTTTGGTGGACTTTCAAATCAATATGATTTAAATATTCCACATTTTTGTAAAGTGGCCCCCCAGTGATGGAGTTGAGCAATTCCACTCTGGCCCAAGCTTGCATTCCCGATTCCCTTGCAATTACCTTCCATAGGAGACAGTTGAGCAGCCATCTGTTCTTCAGGAAAGCTCATCCTATTGGGCTTCTCAAAGTCTCCTTTCTTAACACAGAACTCTTCTTTCCTTGAGAGACCTTCTGCTAAATGGAATTTTCCTGGCCTCCCTGCATTTCTACAGCTCCCTACAGATGAACGCCCCAGGCAACCAAAATCTGGATTCCAGAACTGATTTTTCCCAATGTTCATAATTGTTCTTTTTTTTTTTTTTAAATGATAAATGCTCAGTTGTGAAACAAAGAGAAGTGTGATTTAGGGCTCACAAAACATAGAGCTGATTTAAATTAAATCAAGCATCTACCATGTTTCTATTTTTTCTTCTCTGAGAATCTGGGGGAGTTTACAAGAGTCTACCCCCTGTCTGTCTCTTTCCATTGCTGTGCTCATGCTGAAATGAATTTTGGTGAAGATAAAATGAAAAGAGAGGGGAAGTCCTTTGTCCACATTGTTAGGAACGCTTTCATCGGCAGGCAGGCCAGCATGACATAGATTGTGTCACTGCCACCCTGTGGGTAAATGTTTGCGTCCCACGCACTCTCTCGAGTTTCTGTACTGCATTCCTCAGTGCCTCGGGAAGTCATTTTTCTTATGATACTGTGTTTTCCATGGGCCTCAGAGGCTACAGGATCATATGTTTTCATGGACATGGGCCTCTGCTAATTTGTAAGATTCGATTAATTCCTGCAACTTGACTTAGCCATCAAGGTAGAATCTGACCTGGGAAATCATATATTTTTTCTGGCTCTTCTGCCCTGTGGTTTTATAGAGGGTGTCTGTACCTTCTGCACCAGAAAAGATAAATAGGTACCACCCAGTCTCACCTTAATCCACCTTCAAAGCCAGAGCACGTAGCCTTAGAAACTGCCGTGAAGGGGCCGGAAGGGAAGAAACTACTCCAAGCTTTTAATCGGGCAGGGTGGGTTCCCAGCCCAAAATTTCACCCTACACTTGTTCCACACGAGCTGCCACTTATTAAAGTCTTCCTAGGTGCCTCGGTGATTTTTCACTCTGTCTTGTGAAGGAGAAGCTGTGGTTCTGTTTTATAGGTGAGGAAACCAGGACCCAGAGAGATGACAATGTCCAGGATCATGCAATGAGTTTAAGCACAGCCTATATCTTGAATGCCACTTGAATCACATTTCCACTTAACTTTCCCCCCCTCACTTTTTCCATGTGACTTTCCAGAGAGCATCCATGCCTCTCACTTTCATAAAAATAGGAGGGTATGATGAAGAGCATAGCCTTGGGCGCTTGGGTAGATTGTGTTGGAATCTCTGCTCATCCCTTCACTAGCTCTATGACTCCAGCAAGTTATTTGATCTCTCTGTGCTTCAGTTTCCTCATCGATAAAATCCCTCACAGGACTCTTGGGAGGGGGGTTGGATGATTTAATACATGTCAAGGGCTCAGGTCACAGTCCAGCAAGAGTCAGTTCTATAACACCATCCTACCACTCTTCAGCTACTCAGATCTTTGTTCAGTTCCTCAGCTTTTGAAATGAAAGTCTGATCATGTCCTGTCTTCCTTGTACATAAATTCTTTTAAAGGATGCTCAGTCTTTCTGGTAGAGTCCTGAACTCTCTGTCACTATCCCCACCTCAACTCTCTTCTCAGGCCCCTTCTTGCTCTCTGTTGTTCCTTGGAGTCACTGACATGTGACCTGTTTCTCCCCACCCACCACAGGACCTTTGCACCTGCTGTTCCTACCACTTTCCCCTCCTGTCTGGGGCTAGTACATTTCCTTCTTGTCCTTCTGTTCGCAACTTAAATTCCTCTTCCCCCAGGAACCCTTTCTAGATGCCCTCTGACTAGGTCAGTGATCTTGGATAGGCAGGGGGGCTGCTCAGCTCCACGCCTCTGAATGGACCCGTTTGTCTCATGTGTCTCTCAACATTGGGGGCCAACAGCCCTTCAGGGCCTGTCCTTCCCACACTGATGGCAGCAGCACACAAGAATGAACGGAAACATTTGATGCATCTTATGACTGGAAGGTACCCACTACTCCCCTCGCTCCACTGCCAAAGCAGGTTGTGGCCATGCCACACCAGTAGGGTAGGATGTAGACTTCACCCAGAGAGGACTCCTCCAGTGGCCCGTGGGGGCCCAGTGTGAATGCTCTTCTGTAGCCTAACCCTGGCAGGGACTCTGCAGCCCTTTGTGGCACTATCTGAATAATCTGACTCTCAAAAGCACCAGGACTCATGGATGATTTTGCCAACCATTCTATCCCCAGCTCTCAGTCCAGTACCTGGCACATAGTAGGTGGCTGAATAAATACGTGCGTTAGCGAAGGAACATATGTGGACTCCTGAGGTGGCCCTGAAGTGGGTGGGGTGGACCTCTCGCCGCCCCCAGCTTAACTGCCCTGTTCCCCACCCCCTGGCTGTGGGAAGGGTTTAAAGGTGAGCGGGACCACTGGCGCAGCGGGAGGACCATCTGCATCAAGACGCATGAGAGTGGCCAGAAGGAGATCGAAGCCTTTGACGCCGCCATCCTGCTGGTCCGGAACCCCTACAAGGCCCTCATGGCAGAGTTCAACCGCAAGTATGGCGGCCACATCGGCTTTGCCGCCCACGCCCACTGGAAGGGAAAAGGTACTGCTGGGGAGGGGCGGGCAGGGCGGGGCGCCGGGCCGGCGTGCTGGTCAGTGCTGTTTCCTTCCAAGGATCCCAGGAGGGTATCCTTGTGGGCATGTGTGCCGGCTCCAGTTCTGCTGACAGATGAGGAGATGCCCTTGCAGGTCTCCCCACACCCCCGGCAGCACCCTGTTTGCTCCGCTCTCATCCTCATTCAGTTCAGGGCACGGGCGTCAGAACGACACTCCCTGGCTTCAAACCCCAGCCCACCGCTTCTGGACAACTTCCGTCACCTGTCCCAACTTACATGGCCCCATCTATCAAATGGGGGTGATCGCTGTGGGGCTCTAAGACGCCCTTTAAAAAACCAGTGATGTGAGCTGTGATGGAGGCATCACGGAGCTGGACATCCTCAGGTGATTGATGAGGCAGGTTCGAGAGCCCTTCCCTGGTGGTCAGAGACCCGACCTGATATCCAGCCCAAGGTCAGTCGCCTACAAGATCTTCAGAGATTCATACAAAGCAGATGTCAGTGAACCCCAGACAACTCTGGGCTGGGCGCCCCGGAGAAGGTAAGTGACTTGCTCCAGGTCATAGCGGGAAGGGGCTGAGTTAGCGTCCAAGTACTGCACTTCCTAAGATGATCTGGGTTGAAATTCAGCTGGCACGTGGCACCGGGCAGGTGAGAGCGGTGTGGACGAGCATCTCAGTGTTGAGTGGTGGACACGTTGAAGTCAGGTCTCTGCCATCTTAAGTCTCGTTAACCCTTTTGGGTCTCAGAATCCCCTATCAATGACCACCCTCACCTCCATCATCATAATTAAAGTCACATCTTTGAGTGGGTTTAAGGGTCCCATAATTAACCTCATTTTATAGATGGGAGAAAGTAAACGCAGGGAGTGGGAGAGCTGGGATTCGAACCCAGAATTCTCACTGCTGGACTCATGTCCTAAGCACTGCCCTCTGATAGATCAGATGATGGGCCCAGAGCCCCGGAAAGTGCTCTGTTAACAGGAGCTCCCCCAGCTTCTAGGAAGCAGGCTGCTCCAGCCTCAAACCCGGAGGCAGGGGGTGTTTCCTGCAGCCGCAGACCTCAGAGAGGGCCTGGTGATGATGTGAATTCAGCGGTCCAGCCAGCAAACCCTCAGGTTGACCTCAATGACTAAGTCTTAGATCTGCCTGACCATCTGCTCCCGAGATTCCCAGTTCACTCAAGGGGGTCTCTGTTCCACCTCCTGTCTTGGTGAGGGGTGGAAGCTTGGACAGGCGATGATATTTGTTCCCTTGTTTCTAGGAGTAAAGAGTCCTCGAGATTTTATCTTTGTGCGCAGTGGGGAGTGAAGTCTGGTGGCGGGGGCGCTGAGAAGTCTGCAGGGGCCAATGTCAGGAGCCTGCCCTGGGAAGTGACCCAGGAATCCCCGCCCCCAGCTGTCCCCAGCTCCACTACACGTCAGAATCCCAGAGTGGGGAGACCCCAGAGCACCCCAGACCATTACTGGGATTGAGTGTGGGCATCAGTTAAAGCTCTCAGAGGCGTCCAGTGTGCAGGCTGGAACCACGAGTTCATTCTCTACCTGCAAATGGGGAAACTGAGGCCCGGGGAAACTGAGGCCCAGGGAGACACAGTCATGCAAGGTCACACAGGCAGGTGGTGGCAGAATGAGAACACAACTCTCTCCCTTCCAGGCATCTGGCTGCCCCAAGGGAAAAGTGTGCGCGTTGCTTTGTTAGAAGCTCCATTTGGGACCAGGCACTTAGCACTCCTTATCCCATTTCAACCTTCTGATTCCCCAAGGCGGCGAGAAAGGCTGCCGTGATTTCTGTGTCACAGGTGGGAAAACCATCCCGGGAAGGGAGAAGTCACGTGGCTGGGCCCCTGCGTTGACTGAGCTGATTCAAGCCCTGTGTTAGCGACCAGACTCTCCCCGAACTTGGGGTGTCACTGACCTTCTGGCACATTCACAGGTTCTCTTTTCCTGGTGTGACCCCAGTCTCTGGTTCAGACAATTCTTCTAACCTCCCAGGAGCTCCTTACCTCTTTTTCCTTATTCAAGAAACCTGGGAGCTTTTAAAACCAAAGGTACAGGAGACGTTAGGAAAGGCAGAGCCAAAAGACCAGAGGACGGGAAAGAGGGGCTTCCGTCACATGCCTCTCATATGGGGGGCCTGGGGTCCCCACATGAGTCTGGGATGGGAGGACGGGCCTTCACCCAGCACCCCTTGCAGGCCTGGCCCAGGTTCAAGGCTTCTCAAAGAGCCCTGCCCCCAGCCCCCCACCCTTGTAGCCATGCCCCCGCCCCCACCCCCGAATCCCTTGTGTTTGCATAGCCTC
>RJWH01004496.1:0-65244 GCA_004363575.1 Solenodon paradoxus | reverse complement strand
TGCTCCAGCTGCAACATGTGCAGCAGTGGTGGGGACACCGCGGGGACATTTCTAGAGAACCAGCCACGCACCACCCAGGGTGACTGGGTGCAGACCTGCGTGCGAACCAGCTCCTGCAGAAGCTCCGTGTTCACTTCCAGCGCTCAGGGGTGCTGCCTGAGGGCACCCTCAGCCCAGAGAGTGGAGACTCCGGCAACCCGCCCCCCTTTCCGTTCCAGAACATTAATTTTACAATCTCCCTGGAGTGGGTCCAAAGCAAAGTTTTATGTGATATGATGGCACCAGGTGGATTGTCCTGGATCTGTTTAATGAAACAGAGACTGTGGTTAATGGTTCCCCGGGGAATAAGGACAGTGGTGTTATTAATCAGGCCCAGTTCCTCCCATCGACGAGAAAATGGAGCTTTGGAAGGGTGACCTGGTGGCCATGCGTGCGGCCGTTTCGGCGGAACCCATGCTCGTTACCGACGGGCCGCGGCGCAGCATGCCTTTATTACCCCATCTGAGGGCAGCCATCAATTCCCAGGGAGCCTGAGCTCATTGAGGGCGTTCTCATTTTCCTCCTTTCAGTGAAGTCCTTTGGGGGCTGGAAGTGAGAAAGCTGTGTCACGGGAGGGGGGCTGCAGGGACAGCTGGGCTCTCAGTGGAGGTGCTGGAGGGAGGCTCTGACCTGCACAAGGGGACGTGTGTTTCTCACCTGTGCAGCGGGCCCCAAGCGTCTGACTGCCTGTCGTCGGGGAGGCGGCCCTAGTGTGGCCGATGTTTCGCAGCCGGGTCAAATCCCTGGGCCTCAGGAATCGACTGACATCTCCACGGCACACAGCTAGGGGAGGGGGTGAACGGCTGGCTTTTGAGCCCTGGCAGTCTGACTCCAGAGTCTTCTGTGGACAGACCCCGTGTCCTAGACAACACCCTGGGGTGCAGTGAGCAGTAGGCAGACTGAGATCAGGAGGCAAGAGACTTCGGGAGCTGATCAGATCGAGTGTTTTTGTTTTTCAAGAGAGGGAAGAAGGGAGAGGAGGGAGAAGCATTTTAAGGAAGGAAGGAAAGGAAAAAAGAAGGAAGAGGAAGCACTTTTATTCGTTTATATATTTTAGTTGTTCCCCCAGCCCGGGTGGTGAACTTGCGTCCTTGGGCTTTACATGGTCTATGACCCCACTGCCAGCTTAGCGCCTGAGCCACAGGGCGTCCCGGTCAGGTGTTCTTAAAGGGTTTACCAGGAGGGTGAGAGCCAGTTCAGTCTGGGATAGATGGGAGTTTGAAATCTGTTTCGTATGCCTGCTGTGTGGGCATGGACATGGCTTCATGCTCTGAGCCTCCTCGGCCCCTCAACCCCCCGAGAGGCTAGTAATTCCTACTCTCCAGGCCTCGTGTGAGCATTTCATGGGGTGATGTGTGTGAAGAGCCCAGCACGGCCCTGACACAGCAGGTACTCAGACAACAGGAGTTTCCATTCTGCTGCTCTGAGAGGGGACTCTGGTGTCCCAGGGAGGTGTGCAATGAGCAAGGATGCCTTGTCAGTTCCGTCCCACCTGCATGAGGCCAGGGGCACTGTTTGGGCGGGGGGCGGGTGCCCAACCACCTTCAGGCCGGGCCCTCATTTCCTTGAGGACCCACTCCAGCAGCAACTTGGGACAGAAGTGACCGAGTTGTCGGGATCTGTGCTCCTGGGCGACCGAGCGTCATTTCCGTCCACCTGGGATTCTGCCGCAGGAGCGGGTGGCAGCTGTCTTGAACCAGCAGGGGTGCTGTAAGGTGACTTCAGGAGTCGGGAAATTCTCAGCAAAGCAGAACTCAACAGTAAAACAGACTATACACACGCGGGATTTTTCTAATCACTCAAATCCATCTGGTCTTAACCCATTATAACAGTACGGGCCCAATTAGCCAGATACATTGTAAATAATCTATTTTCAGGATAAAAAGTATCCTTATCACCAGCATAAATATTTCCCAAGCAGCCCTGGTGTTCCGGAGGAGCAGGCGCCACCCCATGGATCCTGATGTGCTTCGCAAAGACAGGGAGCCCTCTATCACATCACATTAGGATTTGGAATTTCAATTTAGTTCAGCCACCAGTTTCTGAGTCCCTGCTGGGCGTAAGGCGGTGGGAGGAAGTAGGGGTGAAGCTGTGAGTGTCTGGGGAAGATTAGGACCTGGAACTGGGCAGTCTGGTGTGAGGGGGCTTCTCAGGTGTGTGACCTTGGACAAGTCACTTCACCTCTCTGAGCCGCAGCTTGACCACAGGTGAGAGGTAAGGGTACCCCTTCCTTTTCGGGGAGCCCCAGGGTTGCATGAGATATGGGCATCCGTCACCCAGCGAGGGGTGAGGATTTCGTCAAGAACCTGCCGCGGGGGACTTTCTGGCCCCCTGTCAAGAAACACATCCCGCGGGAGAGTGGCAGCTGCTTTGCTCGCGTGAGCCGCGGCGGTCTGTGCCCCTTGCTTCGCTGTCCTCCTCGTGACCGCGCGGCGCCCCCCTCTCTCCGCAGAGTGGCCGGAGTTCGTGAGGAACTACGCCCCGTGGTGGGCCACTCACACGCTGGACTGGCTCAAGTTCGGCAAGAAGGTGCTGGTGTTGCACTTTGAGGACCTGAAGCGGGACCTGTTCGTCCAGCTGGGTCGCATGGTGGGTCTGCTGGGCGTGGCGGCCAGGGAGGACCGGCTGCTGTGCGTGGAGAGCCAGAAGGACGGTAACTTCAAGCGCTCGGGGCTGCGGAAGCTGGAGCACGACCCCTACACGGCGGACATGCGGAAGGTCATCTCTGCCTACATCAGGATGGTGGACGCAGCTCTCAGAGGGAGGAACCTCACGGGCGTGCCCGACGACTACTACCCCAGATGACGCGTCACAGCGGGGCTGGGAGTGCGGACCAAGCAGGCCCAGACAGACCGGGTCCTTCCCGGGGTTGGGGGCCACTGCCTCTTGGCTGCTTTTGCCTTCAGTGCGTCTCCTGCATGACAAAGGAGGCTCCTGGAAGAGGTTGTCCACACGCCCACCCACCGCACATCCCCCCAGGGAGGTGGGGGGCAGCTGCTTGGGGAGCTGCAGCCAGGGACCCTGTTCTGATTCCCAGTCCTGCCCTCACACTCTGGGTTCCAGCTGTGAGCCACCAGGGTGCGCACCCAGCTGTGGGGAGCCTTGACGCGGGAGCGAAGGGGACTCTTGCAGAGAAGTGGCTGCGGACGCTCTTCCCTGCTCTCTGGGGGAGCACGCGGAGCTTCCCTTCTCCACCGGCTCGGGATTTATCCAGCTCACCTTCTGTGTGAAGCAATCTCGGCAGCTTCCCTGTGGCCCTTCTGACCTTGTGGATGGGCTGGGAGGCCACCACCAGGCAGGCTCCCAGGCTGCCCTGCTCCTGAGAAGCAAGCCGGTTGTCTGTCTACTGTCAGGGCCAGAATTCTGCCCTGTTCCTCCCACGCGGCACCCAGGTGACATTGGGATTCTTGATCCCATTTCCAGGGGTCCTCACATATCAACAGTCATCCTACCAAGGTGGCCAAGGCCATGTGCAGATTCTGAGTAAGAAGCAGAGCCCGGCAACACATCCTCCATTGTGGGTCCAACTCACTGTTCTTACACTGCCCTTCTGACCCCTACCCATGGCTCCTTGCTGTCCAGAGTGAGACAAGAGTGCCCCCAGTGCAGGAGATCCGTGCCCCAAAGAGAGCCCCACTGCCTCCCCCAACCATCAAGGTGGCCTTGAGCATCACCCATAGGGACACTTCCATGGGGGCCCTGTAAGGAGCAGGGTGAATGGGGATGGTCTTCATTTCCATGCAAACACCGTGCTCCAGATGCTGAGACATCAAACCAAAGGATTTCAAGGACCTGAGTCACGATCACCTGTCTTAGAAAGCATCCCTCCAGGACCCCATCTCTCCCCCGCTTTGGGTACCAGTGGCTTCCCCTCCAGCACAGCCCGCTTACCTGCACCTTTCCCCACCATGTAGATGCAAAAGCCATAGGTCACAGCTCTTTGCTCTTCCGCCCGGAGCAGCCCTCCCAAGCAGTCCCTCCAAAGCTCTGGGGAGCAGGTCAATGCTCATTCCCCAAAAGCCAAGAGAACCTGGAGAAGATGAGCGTAAAGAGATATATTTTTTTAAGAGGAGTATGACTAATGCATTCTGTCCTTTGGGAGCTAAGCGGGCAGAGAGAAGGACCGGGGCTGGGGCCTGTGTCTGTCCGCCCTGATCCCTCATCCGTAGGACCGGGCCACTCCAGGGCCCAGGCAGTGGGGCTCTGAATGTATTTTCTACCATGTATCCTTCCCCGGGCTAATTCCTAGTCTTCTGTTGAGAAGCAGTAGCGGCCGTGGCCAGCCCTCCCTCATAGAGGTCAGCTCTCTCCGGGAGACTCGTGGCTCCTGGCCTGGGACAGCTGTGTGCTGGCCGTCATAGGCCACCAGCCTCTGTCTGAAGATTCCTCAGGTCAACATCACCATTAAAAGCAAGTTTTGTTGATGATTCTACCATGTGGTATAATGTTGTGGAAGGCAAGTCCACAAATGGGATGTGTGTGTGTGAGAGAGAGAGACAGAGACAGAGAGAGACAAAGAGGAAAGAGGCAAAGAGAATGTTCCAGGGTGTCTGTAGAACGCCTGTGAAGACCTGTGTTCATGGGTGACCAACCCCCTTCGAACGCATTGGTGTGTGGAGCTGCACACGGCCAGGAGGAGGTGGCTGGTGTGTGTGAGCCCCGTGTGTGAGGCGGTGTGTGCACACGGAGGGTGGTCTCCCGCATGGCCCCTTGTTCTCGGTGGCCCCTTGTTCTCGGTGGGTGCGCTGGGGACGGTAGGCCGTGTCCCTGCCAGGGCGGTGCTTGGCTGTTGGAGAGGTTTGAGTCTCTGTGAGTGTGAGTGTGAGTGAGAGATCCGAAGTGTGTGGTGCTGGGCACGTGTGTGCAGGAGGGACGCCAGCGAGAGTGCAGGGACAGAAGAGAAGGCTCCTCTGTTCCCTGGTGGGTGGAGTGAGTCTCCATTTCCAAACCTACCAACACCCCTGAAGGGGCCCTTGTCTTCTCCTGCGGCACAGAGGGGCCTCTGTGAAGAGGTCAGGTGCCCAGCCAGCGGGAGGGACAAGGGTTTGGATACTGCCATGTGGAGGGCAAGGGGAGAAGGCGCAGAGAGCAGGGGCAGGCCGAGGGAGGGGAGGGAGGGGAGGGGGGGGAGGGAGGGGAGAGAGGGCGTTTCCCACCCAGGGGGACATTTGGGAATAGAGGAGGCAGGAGTTTTCCCCCAGTCCTGGGTCCTCTGAAATGGGGAGGTGGAAGAAAGACCTCAGCAGGGAAGGCGTGGGCTTGCTCTGGCACCGATGGCACCGAGGGACCAGCCTCTCTCCCCTGGGGAACTGAGTTGGCTCCAGACACACTTCCGGAATGACTGACTAAAGCCTAGACCCAACTCTGATCCTAATTACCAACCAGACCAGACCTGTCACCGACTAAGCCATGACCCTGGGCACATCCTGACTTGTGATCCTGGTCTCACACTGAGCCCTGGTCTCAGCTCCACAGTGAACCTGAGCTGGCCTGGCAGCAATGTTGATGGCGTCTCCTCTCTGAGCCTGAGTCCTGACGCATCCTGAGCTCTGGCTCTGGTCACAGGAGGAGTCCCAGCCCTGACCTTGGATGGGTCCTGATCTTGGTCACTCTGAGCTCTGCCCTTGGTCTCAGTCTGAACCCACATCTGACCTCACTTTGGGCCTTGATTCTAGTTCCAGGCTGAGCCTGAAATCACTATGCCAATTTCCTTTTACTTCCCTAAATGGTGTCTATTCGGTCAAAACATCCAGACCAGAAGTGGGGCGAGCCAGGACATGTGGCTCTGAGCTCTCCTGGACTCGCCTCTTCCATCACACAGACCCTGGACCCTCTCCTCCCACCAAGGGTCACTGGGTGCGGGGCGAGGTTCTCCCAGCCTGCAGGTTGGAGGTGGGGCTGCCATAGACGTTTGGCCACCTATCCTTTGGCAGCTCTCTGTCCCATTTATCACACTTCAGTGCGGCTGTCTTAACTCGAGTCTTTACCTTCCCGACTCAGAAGGAGCCAAGGTATCGTTTGCTCATTTC
Source organism: Solenodon paradoxus (assembly GCA_004363575.1). Lineage (NCBI taxonomy): Eukaryota > Metazoa > Chordata > Mammalia > Eulipotyphla > Solenodontidae > Solenodon > Solenodon paradoxus. The sequence continues at coordinate 59,176 of RJWH01004496.1, read as the reverse complement.
TTAAGCAAGTCTATACCGAGCATCTAGTGTGTGCTGGGCACTGCTACAGCTTCTAGAAATTTAAGAAGGAGCAAACTTGCAAGTGAACAGAAAGCTTTTGGGGACATGGTGGGGTAAAGGACTTGCGTGGCTCCTGACCAGCCCCAGGAGGTTATTATTAGCTCTATGTTTTTGTTTTTGTTTTTTTCACTGCGGAGGAGCCTTGTTACGCAGGGACTAAAGGTACCAGACCCCAATCACAGAGAGTAATGGCAGAGCTGGGCCAGCCAGTGCCCTCTCCCAAAGTCCATCAACACAGAGAACAACGGTACCCACCAGGCTCCGGATTCCAGTGGCCCGCAGTGCAGGGGACCCCTGGGCTCTCATCCTGTCCTGGATTCCAGCACTGTAGACTCCAGAACTCAAGAAGAATGACAGCTGGGATTTCTTCCTGAAATCTCCAGCATCCCCAGAGGCCGCTGCAAATGCATCCCCGCATCCCCAGAAGACAGTGTGGGAGTGGGGCAGGGCTGGAGGGAAAGGATGCGGGCAAGTTCCCTGGAAACCGGCCTCTTCCCTTCTCTTTCTCTCTGCTTTGCTTCCCTCTCTCCCCAGGCTTCCCCCTCCTCTGCTGTTTTCTTCACACTGCCTCCTGCTCAAATTTTCCCTGCTTGTGTTCTCTTTTATTTCCTCCAGCTGCTCATTAAAATTAAGCCTCTCTTCTTTTTAGTCTCTCTCCTCACCTCCCTCTCTCTCCTTCCCTTGTTATTCGGGGTCTCTTTTTGATGTTTCTGTTTGTGCAAGCATCTCTGTCTCCAGCTCTTGCTCTCTGGGCTCTGGTGCTCCCCCTCCTCTCCCCGCCCCCTTGTCCTCACCCCTCCTCCTCCTCTTCCTGGGGAGTGGGGAGGGGGGACTCAGCAGGGTCCAGACACAGGGAGACAAATGCTACCCAGGCTGGTAACCAAAGAAGTGGTTTCCTTAGCAACAGAATCTGCAGGCAGGCGCTCAGCCACCCGCTCAGCTGCCCGCTGTCCCTTAGCTATTACAGTAATGCCGAGGGGGAGGGGGCGGCAGGCCCCAGACAGGGACGTCACAAAGACGCAGCTATCATGATCCTCTTGAGAGGGGACCTGGTCAGGAACGGGCTCTGTGTCTGACACTTCGGAAACATGAAAGTACACGAGAGGGTCAGACAGAACGAGTTGAGAGAGCTGGGGAAAGAATCCACGGGACTTGGTGACAAGTGGGAGGGGAGGTGGCCGAGATGACAAGGGGTCACCCAGGTTCTGACTGCATCTTCAGCCTGAGAAGGAAGTCATGTGGTAGAGGGACTGGGAGAAAAAGATGGGACACTGACATAGTTCCCTGTCCCCAAGGGTTCATCATCGAGTTGCAGTGACATTTGGGGAGGGAAGGTGGAGACAGGCACAGAAATACCTCATTTACTTCTCCCTATAAATTGATGTCTAGGAGTGCAGGAGAATAAGCACAGCCCGAGGGCTGTGAGAGCCTCACACGTGACACGGAAGTTAGCGCAACACTTCGATTCAAACTTGGGGGTGATCCAGCCTCTGTCCAGAAGGTGGAAGACAGGAGGGTAAGAAGGTGAAGAGACAGAAAGAGAAGCAGAGCAACAGAGAAGAAAGAGAGATCTAAATCACTGATTTGGCACATTCTTCCGCCGGGAAAACAAAAATCCGTTCAATTTTAGAGAAATGAGAAAGGGAGAGGGAGGAGGAGACTAAGTGCCCAATAGTATGATAGCTTCTGCTGCTATAAATAACGGTCCCCAAAGAAAACACCTGTCAAGATGCATTCATTTCCAGAGAGAGGGATCACATCCCTGGACCAGGTTGGTATTTAAATGACTCCAAGGCAGGTGAGGAGGGCGAAGGGTAGAAAGTTGATCAATGTACCGCAAGCTCACTCGGCTTTTCCCAAAATGCAATAAAATGTGCAGGCGAGGAGAGCTGTAAATCTAGATGATAATAATATCCGTCCTCGCAAAGGCAACATGTTTATTTATCATGTTTGCACTTTTACTATTTCCCCTCAAATTTACAGTCTGCAATCTGCCAGCGTGCAGGGGGAGAAACATGGAAATGAGAACAAACGGGCAGAACATCGAGAAGGAAGAAATGATAAAATATTTATCCGTTCAGCTCACCCCTCTCCACCCCCCGGCTGCCTTAAATCCAATTTCCAGCAAGGTGGTGCTTTCCGCGAGCTGTGCCCTGCGTTGCTATTGCAGGCCTCTGACAGCTAATTGAAATGAACAGTCATTATGGAATGGAATGTGCTGCAGCAAAATGATTTTTGTGTATTCTGGAGTCATTCACTAAACAATTATGGGGAATGAACCATCAGCCAGGAGTGAGAGAGAAGGCTGCTCTTGGTGGGGACAAGACTTTGTGTGTCCTAAAGTGGGGGAGTCGGGAAGCAACTCCCTTTTGAAGCTGCTCAAGGCTTTTGGAGTTTGGAGCAATTTCAAGACCCGAGCTAAGTACCCAGCCATTTGTCATCATCACCTGGGCTTCCAAAAGATGAGACATGTAGACCTTATCTCAGTTCTTCTGAACACTTTTTTTCCCAAAGATGGACCCAGGAGTGGACCCAGAGCTAGGAGACAAAGTGCATTTTACATTTGGCTTGTTTGGCTGGGCCTGTCTGGGCACCACTGCTGTGGAAGGTACAAAGGTTTGTTAATGTCGCCCCTGCATCCGTGGCTTTTCTGGCATTATAACCTAGGCAGGCCTAGAACCAGCACAGACCCTGGCACATTAGGGGCTCAGGAAAGCCTGATTTTCTGAATCCATGAATCAAAGAATATTAAAGAACATTCAGAGAAAAGTCATGAGCCAAAGCAGACCTGTAATTCCCTTACCTGCCTTGCATTGTATCAATAGTATTACTGAATGCTTTCTCTTCCCTCCTCTTGCTTGGACCCCCAAAGCCAATAGTGTGGTGCAGCCTACTCATACTGGTTCTCAAGAGTCAATGGTGACATCTCTTCTCAAATTCACAGTCTGTGGCATGACTCTGGTAGCTGGAAACGGGCTGTGGGGAGACTATTCACACCATGGAAATTCAACATGCCAGCACCCAAATCACACGGGCATGCACTTTTTTTTTTGGTCTTCTCTTTTCCGTGTCTCTATCATGTCTTTGCCTCCTTAAGATGTGGCATAGATTCTTCCTGCTTCCTCCCTTGACTATACAGACCAAATTCAGCTCCTTCTCTAACCAGTTCAATAACAGCTCTGGGCGCGGCCATTGTCATAATCACACCAATAATCTGGATGTGCGTGTGCACCTGTGACTCAGTCTTACCAGGGTGTCCTGTACCCACCGCTTAGCTCTTGCAAACTTTGGAGTGATTGGTTAGATTGCCCAGAGTCACACCGCAGGCTTGATGGGGATCATGTGCAGAGCAGCTCTCTGACTCCCGCGCCCGTGTTTAACGATGTGCTGCATCCTGGGAGGCGAGGTGGGTTCAGCATCAAGATGGGGTGGGTCTGATAAGGCGACTGAGGCAGCACAGGAGATGAGGGAAGAAAGCAAATTCAGCTGAGGTTGGCCTTTCTGGGCATGAGAACTCGTGGGGTGATTGAAGGTGGAGACAAAGCCACCACCTGTGGTGGCGGCTGGGAGCTGGGGTCCAGATGACTTTGAGTTCTTAGAGACAAGGCCGGGTTAGATGTGTCCATGGCAACTGCCAGGTCACGGTCTTTATTCCGCAGCTCAGTATTCTCTAGAAACTCTAGTGCTTGCCTCCCCCGCTCCTCCTTCCACCCTGAAAGCAAATGACAACCTCTTCCCAGGAGAGACTGTGCCAGAGAAGAAAGGACAACTGGAGTCACTCGTCATCCCACAGAGGAGGGAAGTCTGAGTGGGGAGCAGGAAAAAGAGAAAAAGGCCGACAACCTCAAAGTTCCAGTCATCAGTGGGTGAAGGGACTGCAGAAGAGGGTTCTCAGACTAGCTTGGAAGTCTCATGAAAAATCGCGATTGGTCCCGCAGAATCGCGTGCGTGTAAACATGCACGGTACGTAGGGTTTTTAGGTATAGTTTGATGGAGCACTTAGACCCTTAGGAACCTGAAGCAGGAATTAGAACTCATTAACTCCAGGGCTTTCCAAGTTAGGGCAGCAGAACCCCAACTCGATCAGAGCCAAACATGATGCTCTAATCTCCAACAGAGCGGTCTCCTTGTCCTCGGCGGTGACTCCACCCCAGAATAGTTTGCAGTGTCTGGAGAGAATGGTGGTTTTCGCAGGGGCATCTGGTGGGTAAAGGCCGGGAGCTGCTCAGCCCCCGACAAGGCACAGCCTAGCCCATCATGACAAGGATCGTTCTGGCCCCACGCGTCACAGTTCCTGTGCTGACAAGCCCTACTGCAAAGCCATGAAATCAGACCAGAGAAGAACTCCTCTTTCATTCGGGAAGAGGGCAGGGTGAGGGGCACAGAGCCGCTGCAGCATCACACTTCGGTTTGGGCTCAGCTGTGTGTCTTGGGACCATCAGCCAAACCTCTCTGAGCTTTAGATTCCTCATCGCTAACATGGACATGCTCTTGGAATGGAACAACTGGAGTCGTGCTGGGGATAGTATTATATTCACAGGGCGGGAGAAGAGTAAAGAGTATCTCTTTTTTTTTTTAAAGGTTCAGACAGGAATGAAGGCGAGTAGGCAGGCAGACACGAAGAGAAAGGAGGGAAAAACCTTTTATCCTGTCTTGACTTACGTCTTCACACTGGTTGTTTCCCTCTGAACCTGGGACTCAAACCCAGGAGCATATGGCCTGCACTCCTTTGGAGGTGATTGACCTGACTGCTGCTCCTCCAGGCACACCAAGATTATGTTTATTATAATTATTATGGTCAACAGTTTGCAAATGAGGGCTTGGGTTTCTAGAAACTTGGGGGAGTGTCTGTCACTGGCTGAACAGGGATGCAGTTTCTGAGGCCCGTATGTTTCTGTCCTGAAATTCATACCTTGAAGCCCTAATGCCTGCTGGCACGGCGCTCGCAGGTGGAGCAAGTGAGAGCTAATCAGGGTTAGAGTCGCTCATGGGGTGGGAGCCTCATCATGGGACCGATACCTTAAAATAAGAGGAAGAGGCATGAGCATTGCTTCCCAGCCCTGTGAAGACACAAGAGATGCTGCACCCTGACCTCGTCTGCGTCGAATTCACCCAGTCTGTGGCGTTTTGCTACAGCAGCCTGAGCTGGCACAATAAGCCAACGAGTGATCTGGTCAGACTGAAAACCTAAAACAGCAGAGCAGTCAGGCGACTCTCCCCCGGGGTTTATAAAGTCGCCCATGAGTGTCTGAAACGCTCTCAGCAAAGTCAGGTTGGAAACCTGTGACCAGGACTAGCCTGAGGAAGACGGACAGTCCCACAGGTGCCTTTGCAGATTGGTCAGTTTGTATAAAACTCACTTCATAATCGTGGATCTACCCTCCCTATGTTCACCGATCCAAAACCCAACACTTATCTTTGGAGTGAATCTTGATTTTAAAAAATCGAAGTCGAGTTGCCTGCCTTTGCTCGGTGTGCCCCGAAAGCAGAGCCTGAGGCAAGGATTTGTGTACAGGTTGCTTAATTGAAGGGGGACTCCAGGGAGCAGGGGAAATGAGACAGGAAGGAGAAAACATCAATGGAAAGTGTATTATTAAGTCTCAGATGTAAGCCCGGGGAGGAGAGTGGGGGCACCTCAGGAGAAGTGCAAGAATGCCTCCCAGGGCCACGCACTACGTGGGGTGGAGAGCATCTCCCCATTCACTCTCTGCCATCACTGGTTGACAGTCGACTCGGGGCTCCTAACTGCCCCTGTTCGGGTTGAGGGAAGATGTAGCAGGAGGTCATGGCATTGGAGAGGCCCAGAGCCAAGAGGCTGGCCCATGCTTGAGGCAAGATGGAGAAAGGAAATGAATTCAGGTCAGTGCAGAGCTGTCTCTGCCAGCGCATCTGCAGGCAGGAGAGAGCTGACTTTGCCCATCAGAGCACAGGATGAGACACACAGCATGTGGCGTCATGGACAAGTCATTCCTGAGGTCTTCCTGGGTTCAAGTCTCACCTCCCCAACTGTGAAATTCTCCAGGTTTTCTCTCTGCAAGGCAGAAACAATGCCACCATCTCATAGAACTGTCGGGAGAGTGGGGTGAGCTTATGTTTCAAAGCATAAGTACATACTCCCTGAAGGAGAGTGATCACCTCCTGTCTAGGCAGAAGCCCTGACCTGAGAGCAATTTTTCTTGGATAGACCATTGACCCCATTTTCATGAACCTGTCTGACTTATGCTGGGCCCAGAATGAATTCCTAGGAAGTGAAATTCAGTGACGTGGAGGGACTCGAAGACCAAGTGTGAAGTGGGCAGGTTGGTAGAGGGACCTCCTGCAGTGACTGTCTGCACAGAGGGCCTTGATGCATCATCTGGCCCTGTCATTGCTGACATCAGCTCAACCAGCACAAACAGAAGTCTTTCTCCTTTTATTCCTTCAAGCAGAGAAGCCACTAGACCAGCTTGGGTAAATGGTCTGAAATTCGAATGCCTGGAGGTGCCAGATAAGTACCACAGATAAGCTAAGTGTGCAGTAAATCCATATGCCGAACACAAAAGCACACTCCTCATTCCCATAAAGAAACATATGCTCTCCCATTTATTTTCTTAAAACATGGGACCCCTTATTTAATTTTCACACTTTTGCTATAGATGTATACAGAGCAATCTTTCCCTACTATAAGAGAAATACACTGGCCCAGTATTAAATGGCAGCTATCTCTGTTTTGGGGAGGCAATAGGGAGTAGTGTGGACTGTGGAAAATGGAGATCCTATGTTTTAGAAGAATCACAGAAAATCAAGGAGCAAAGCACTTAAACAATAAGTCTCTCTACTGAAACTACCACCTACATTCAGGGAGAAGGGGACATAGACCCTACTTCTCCATGGGGCAGCATCACATTGTTAAAATAACACATGGGAAAGAATGGAACAGTATGTCTGACAAGCACAATTTATCTTGTTGGGTGAAGGGGTGCAGGGAGGCTTTAGGTAGAACTGGCCTGCTCAGTCGGGGTAAGGCTCCTGAATTCACACTTAGTTTAACTTATGATTTGCTTCAGGTGGGTGTGGGAATCCGAGGTGGGGGAGACTTGGAAGTAGAGACCAGTGTCCAAGATGTGCTGGGTGACACCCATTTCATCCTCTGGATGCATCCCTCCTTCTCCCTGCTCTCTGCCTGGGAAGATGACCCTTGTGGGCTACATCAGAAGCTCCCCTATCTAGGTTTAACCAAAGTGGGGGACAGGCAGGAAGTCAGAATGGGAAGAAAGGAGAGAGACGTATTATTCAGCAACTCCCGGTGGGCGGCCACAGGCTGGCTCTGCTCAGGATCACAGCATAGCTTCTGCTTCTCCACATGACGCTCTGACCAGCTTCCAGAATCTGCCTCTTGCCTTTCTGCTGTTGAGCCTGAAAGTGCTTACAGCTTCGGGGGTACCAGCTCCAGTCACCACACTATCCTGTGCATCCCCCCAAATCCAGCAACACTTGTGCGAATATCCCTTTGCAGTGAAAGCCTCCTCCAAAAATCTTCATCTCCTACTGCGATGCTGACTGAGGCACACAGGCTGCGACCATAGCCGCCTCTCTGATACGGTTCATTCATCACCCACTCACTCGCCCATCGTGCATGCTTTTGTTTGTCCACCCACTCCTAGCAATTCATTGGCTCACACATTTTGTCATCACCACATCCTTCCTCCCTGGTGAGCTCATCTCCAGCACATTCCCCAGAGGAGCCAAGTCCCCTGTTTTGGGTCCAGGCTGCCCTGCGAGGACTGAGCCACATAACAAACTCTTTCAGCAACACGCCCGTCATTCCACCCTCCCTAATGATGGAAATGAACTTTGCTTCCAAAACATGACCTAAAGGAGGTCCATCTTCTCAGGTCTTGGTTTCCCTGTCTGTAAAATGAGGGTCTTGAACAGATGATCCCCCAAGGATACAGTCATCCATGCAATGGGCATATGTAGGACTTAGAAACACACACACCAGCCCACTGGGGAAACAAGGACCTGAGAGGGAAAGAGTTCTGCATTCTTCACACCTACTTTCCCTACTGTCAAAACTATGATTCGGGGATCATTCACCCACCATGAACCCTTTCCCTGGTGTTGACAAGTTTACGGACTGATAGGACTGAGGCCGCTGGGGGCTGATGGGAGGCAGGCTAGAGCTTCACCTGGAACAACCACACCCACCTCCCCATCTCCATTCATCCTGGAGAGCCTGTCACAGCATCTTTCCTGTCTCCCAGGACTGTGCAAAGTGTTTAATTAATAAACACGCCTTTAAAGAAGCTAATGTTAAAAAGCAATACTGAAGTGCTAATTATTGTTATCATAGGCTGCTTTCCACCTCATTAAAGGCATGGTTGGTAATTGTTAGCTAATTCCCCAGGAGAAACCAGGGGCCCTTGGGTGCTAAGGTTGCCTCTTTCTCCAGAAATTGACCCAATTCCCAAGCCACACGATAGTAGTCTGGTTGTCCCAAGCCTGGATGAAGGCTGCTATGGAAAGGGCATGCGCTGTCTCCCTCTTCCCCAGTTCAAGTCCCAGGGCTGGTGCTTCCCAGCTCTGTGGCCTTGGGAATGTGACTTAGTAGGTGTGTCCAAGTATTGTCAGAAGAATAACCAACCTTGTGTCTATTTGAGCATCGATTTCCTGAGACAGTCTTTGGAGTGCCTGGCCCTTTGAAGGAATATAATGATTGTCAATATTAAGATTTTCCTTCGCTATAACCTGTGTTTTCTTTTGTTTAGTTTTTTTTTTGATTGACTTTATTGAGGTAAATTTTATACACAACGAAATATGCCAGTTTTAGGCAGATAATTTGATGAATTTTAAGAGTCATATACATATAAAATCATGTGACTATCATCACTATCATGTGATAGAATATCACCTTCTCCCCCAAAATTCTATTATGTCCTTTTCAGTCAGTTCCCTCCCTTGACCCCCAATGACCCCCAATGACCCCTAACAACCACTGATCTGCTTGTTTCATTATAATTTTCTAGAATTTCATATAAACAGAACCATGCAATGAGTCTTGCTTTGTTCAGCTAAAAATGATTTTGAGATTTATTCACATCACTACATGTATGGGTAATTCATCCCTTTTTGTCACTGAATAGTACTCCATTGAATGGACGTACCACACATCTGTTTTTCACCCATTCACCAATAGACGACCATTGGAATTCTTTCCAGTTTTGAGTTATTCTCAACGAAGTTTCTATAAATGTTCACAATTAAGTCTTTGGTGAACCTGTTTTATTCTCTTAAGTCAATTCCTAGGTGTGGAACTGTTGCTGAGTCACAAAGTAAATGGATACTTCACTTTACAAAAAGCTGCCAATCTGTTTTCCAAAGTGGCTGTACCATTTTTAGTTCCCACCAGCAGTGTATGAGTTCAGTTGGCTGTGTCTTCACCAACCCTTGCAATTGTCAGTCTTCAATTTTAGATATTCTAGTGGGTGTGGGTAGTATCTCTGTGGTTTGAGTTTGCATCTCTCGAATGATAAATGATGTTCATCTTTTTGTGTACTTACTATCTCTGTATTTCCTTTGGCAAGGTTTCAACTCAAATATCCCTTCTTTTTTTTTTTTTTTAAATGCGGGGTTGTCTGTTTTCTTCTTAAGGAATTATGCATTCTTTACATATTGTAGATACAAGTGCTTTACCTGGAGTCTGTGGCTTTCATTTTCCTAAGAGTGTCTTATGAAGAGCAAGAATTGCTCATTTTAAGAAATTCAGTGTATCAGATTTTTTCTGTTTTAATTTGTGCTTTTTGCATTTAATTAAGAAATCTTTACGTTCTGTATGCTCTTATGAACCAAGCATATAGAGCCTTCCTAATTAGTACCACAATACCTTTGTCTACTTCCTCCCATCCTCTTCCACATACGCAAACCCCTCCTCCTTAGCCTGGATTCATGCTTTGTTTTTTCTGTTATTCCATTCTACCTCATGCTACATTCAAAATCCATCACACCTTTTGCTCACTCCATCTTCCAATTGGTGGACAACTTGCTAATATGCTGTTAGAGCTGTGATTATTCTTGTGTCTCTGTTCATAGTAATTTAAATACCTTTTTCAAAGAGATATGCAGCAGTCTCCTCCTTAACCCAAGAATCATACTAATGGGAGCATTTTCCCCCAGCCATCACAGGATATTTGTGGGGTCACTTGGATCTTCTCTTGACACTAAATTACATCACCCATGTGACTGTCTCTGGGTGAGGCTTGACCCTATACTTGGGAATTAGCAGCAAATTGGTAGAAAGTATAGTGTTGACAAATCGGTTTAAAGCTGATGGTTTGTTGATTTCATGGCGATCGCCCCCTTGTGTTCCTGTGTCTGGATTCTTTGATCTGAGTGTTATTTCAACAAATTAATGTGTCAGAAGCACCTGATACATTGCCTTTGCTGTTGAGCAAACTATACTCCCCAAGGTTTCTGTAAGTCCATGTCTGCTTTGATGATTTCAGCATACTCAGAAGAGATAGTCCTACTTCCATTTTGTACGAGAGGAAAAATGGGAACTAGTGTTCAAGTTCAAGATCAGACTCCAGCGCTTGGTAATCTACCGTGATTTTCACATCCCCTGATAACAGTGACTCTCAGAGCCAACAAGTATGTTTTGCAGGCACCATTTCAAACATTTCACATGCTTTGTTCATTTGCATTGGTCAGCATTGCCTTAGTAATGCTTCATAGCAAATCAAAACTGAAGCCTAAAGCTCAGTGATTCAGAACAGCAATTATTTATTCTCCTGAGTCTGGGTGTAGGCTGCAGCTTGGCAGGGCTGGACTGCACTCCAGCCTCTATGCTCTATACTGCATTTTGCATTCAAATGTCTTCTGTGTGTGTTTATTATAGGGAGCAAACTAAAGAGAAACTACCTGAGAGAAACTTGGCTTGTGGGATGACAGAAGCACAAGGAATCATTTCCCAGCATATTTGCAGTCTGTTTACATCACATCTGCTAACATCTCCCCAGGAAAACCACTTACATGGCCAAGTCTAACAACAGGGGTGGGGAAATATACGTGTAGAACTGACTGTCAGGTTACACAGCATTGAAATAAGAAGGGACTGACCCCCAGATTCAAAGTCTTAACCATCTAATTATCTCTTGATAAAATGGTGCCTACGCAGAGGAAAATTCAGCAGTAACTTGGTTATCTGTGGGTAATGTAATATCACATACCACCGCTAGGGAATTGGGGCTCTGTCCATGGTCCTGAAAAATCATTTGTCTGAGTTGAGGGACCACTCTTCCTCCTGAGGTTCTGATAACTTCAGTCCAACCCTCCTGGAAATTCTAATTCGGGTTGGATGAAGGTAGAAGAAAATGTGATCAATAATCAGATACACAAATTTATAGAGGTTGACAATTTCCTTAAAAGACTGGCAAAGTGAAGATAGTCTTTGGTTTGGACAAAATTTTCAAGTGGTAGCAACTCCCAGGAAAGAAACCACATGTGAGCATAACCTGGAAATCAAATAATTGGAGGAAAGTGAGGGCATGTGCACTCAGGATGGGTGACCACACAGACAAACAATTTCTTGGGGACGGGCTGGTAAACTATGCACTACGCAAATACGGCATAATTGGCAGGCCAGCGTCTGTTAATTATACACCCATGTTCACTGTCTTCCTTTTCCTCTTGATGAAATGTGTGCAATGCAGAACAAATAGAATTGACTTAAGTTCTGATATTTATATGGCTGGTTTCATGGTTATCAGATAGTCCTTTCATGCTTCTGAATTACAAGTCACCCCCTTCCCCACTCTGGGCCACTTGGGTTGGAGTAACAGGCCCCTTGATTCTCCCAATGCAATGCTTCTGTATATCTATATGGATATGATCAACTGAATCCTTACTATGGGTGTTCCTATTGGTAATCAGAGGGTTATCTGGTCAACAGGTAGCTGGCCTGAGCATCCAAGAGCTCACAATTCTTAGCACATTAAGTCGTAAGAAGTAACTCCCCAAACCATGGATCCAACCAGTGAAATAGAAAAAGAGAACTTTTAAGATGGATAGTCTGGAAATTTCAAGGTCATGTGTCTACAATCAGGAGGATTCCCAGAGATGAGATATGTTACCCTTTGAAAACAGCGCTAGTTCTTAACTCCTCATCTACCGCGTCACCAGTGACTTTGAAGTGCTTTCTCACTCTGACTCTGGGTTTGGTCATGTAATTTTCTTTGGTCTGAGAGATATTAGCAAATATGAAGTAATCAGAGGTTGGAAAAGTACTTGCATGATTATGTTTGCTCTCTCTTGCATGTCTGAAGGATGAGAGCAAAGCTCAATTATCTCAATTTCCCAATTTGAGAACATTCTAGATCAACCACCAATCAGGTATCCCCAACATATGATAAGCCCTGCCAAGATCAGCAGAACTGCCTAGCCAACATTCCCAGATGGGTGAACAACAAATCCTAATTGTCATATGCACTGAAATTTCATGGTTGTTACATAGCAATAGATAACTGATCTACCACTCATTTGAGGAACATAAAAACAGGATTCTACATAGTTCCAGAGGCCTATGGAAGTATCCAGACAGAGGTGAGGGGGGATTTAAGCCCCCAACTTTACTTTAAATGACACTGGTTTTCTGTTTTGTACATATATTTAAGTTTTGCGAAAACTTTCATGTACAAAAACCAATAATGCCCTAACATTTTGGAATGTTTTAGACAATAAACATTAAAATATCTGACTCATGGTACTTTTCATATATGTGCCTCATAGTGCTTTAAATAATAGATTTTGTTCTGCTTAACAAGAAGCCTGGGGGCATGCAGTTCCAGAGTCAGTTCCATGAGTCAATAACATGGAAGGCTCAGACCCTTGTTGCTGTTGTTTTACTGTTCTTAGTGTGTTGTCTTCTGATGAACTCATGCCTGTTGCTTCATGGCCTCAAAATGGCTGCCATAGCACCAGGCATCAATGCCTACATTTAGGACAGAAAAAGAAGAGGGACTGCCAGTCAACTCTTCCTTCTCTCATGGCTATCCATTTTAATTAGAAATCATTACATTTTTCTCAAAACCACTGCTTCTGTTTGTCAGACTTCTCTTAATACAATATTGGCCAGGGCTAGGGTCACATGACCACTGCTAGCTATAAAGAAGGCAGAAAAAGAAAATATGTGGTAAAGGGGAGAGATGGGAGAGGTTCAAGTCAGGATTTATCTCTTGGGGCTGGTCATGTGGCTGCCCCCAAACAAGTCAGATCTCTTTCGACAAGGAACAGGAAAGCACACCCTCAGAAGGAGCCTGGGAGTAGCTGTCCCGTCCAGCAACCACATCTAGGAACTACTCTCTAGAGGAACCCTTTGGAAAATCACTGCTTCCTGCAGCATCAACCTTACTGAATTATAGGAAGAAGAGAAATATTCAGGAAAGGGAAATGTTATTTTTAGGTATGAAAAGACTCAAATATAGCACAGAGTCAAGTGCAAAATAGCCATGGAAGTTTAAGATGAAATAAGGACATGCCAATGGGCTTCCCAGCAGGCCACGAGCTTCCCTAGCGCACCTCGCCTGCTAATACCCTGGATGCCTGTTCCCCATTCTCCTGGTTGGCTCAGGAGAAGGCATTCAGAAGACATTCTTTGGAATCCAACAGCTTGCCTTAGCTCTTGGCTCCATCAGCTTTCCAACCTCTACCTATTCAGGGTGAAGTGCCCAGATCAGGCCTGTCAGCCTCACATGGGAGCTGGTTAGAAATGCACAACCTCAGATCCACCTCTGACCCATGAACTCTGAGTCTCCATTTTAGTAAGATCCCTTGGGATCTTACCCATTCAAGTCTGGGAAGCACAGTTCTAGCCAATTCCTAGTCGTTCTTCAAGTCCCAGTTCCTCTGGGAAGCAGCCTCTGGACCCCCAGACTGGGATTGGTGATGCTCTAATTAGTAAGTGTCACACCCACTTCCTTTGGCTGTCGACCCCCATGGGAGGTGACTGGGATTTCCTCATCCTGTGTTATTAGTGGCTGCCACGTGGGTGAACTGTTAAATGGCAGGCAATTTACCAGCATGTAATTCTCACGCTGACCTTACAGGGTAGAAACCACTGTCACAGAAACCACCCCTTTCACAGCTGAGTGAAACTGGGGCTCACAGGATTACGGAATTTGCTCAAGAGGCACAGAAGAGGCAGGACCAGCACCTGGACTTGGGGCGGGGGGCGGGGGTCTAAGACCATAGCCAGGGGTTGAGCCGCTTGAAGTCCTGCAGCTCCTGTAGGAAATAAGACAGGGGTACTAATCTGCCAGAGCTCAGTTTATCAGAGGGAAGCCTTGTGCTGAGAGCTCTGGGGGTCCAGGGAAGCAGAAAATCTGAATTCTCTAAGAGCCCTCTTTTTCTCTGTTCCTCCACGGTTTACAGTCCCCAAGCCAAGCCTCCCCTTAATCCAATTAAAACGGACTTGTTTGTGCTTATCAGCTCTTTATTTGGTTTGTTAAAAATGTGCAAATTACCCAGAGGCCTCTAGTCCCCCCGAACCAAAAGGCATCGATAAAACTATTATGTTAAATCCAATTAAATGCAGCTGCTGGACTTGAGTGAGGTAGCGCTGAACAGAAGCAGGAGCGGGGAGGGGAGGCGCAGGGCTTCTCTGTGGGGCAAGAGATCCTCTCTCAGAGGACACTTTCAAAGCCTTCCCTGAACGGGGGTAGGAAAAAGGCCAACAGAGGCCCCATTTACCAAGTGCTGGACCCTGAACCTGCAGTGTAGCATTTAATTCCCTCAGCTATCCTGCAAGGTGGGCCCACAAGGGAACCCATTTTGCAGATGAAGGAACCAAAGCTCTGAGAGGTAAAGCAACTTACCTCAAACCTCACATGACCGGAAAGTGGCAAGTGCAGGGCCTGAGCCCAGATCTGTCTAAACCCACTGCCTGGACTCTTGGGAGGTCAAAGGGTCCTCAGAGAATGTCTGGCCAAGAGCAAGACTCCGAAAACCTACAAACCTGAGTCTTCATTCTCATTAAATATGCATAACCAGGTGCAGGCAGGAAGGAAGGCGAGCAGAGGCAGAAAGAGAGAGGAGGAAGAAGAATTTATTTTATTTAGTTATTCATCTTGGTTGTTTCCCAGTCCCCCCACCCCACCTGGCCCTGGTACTTGAACCCCGGTCCTTGGGATGTAGGTGAACTGTGCTTGGCCAGAGGTGGTAGACCTCACCCCTGCTCCACCAGGGCCCAGCAGATGAAAGCAATTTTCATCTTAATGAAAGCATCTGGTACATAGTAGGTGCTTGTTATATGCTAACTGCTAATAACAATACTCTTGTCAAAACCCATCTCTTTCCGCTTCTTATTTTTCGGAAGGGAAAGCTGAGACCCAGAAAGGGAATGAGCTTGATCATCTCAAGATTACACAGAGACCCCCTAATGGAAGTCGACTATGCAGGTCTCTTGCCTCCTGATCTCAGCATCCATGTCAGACCTGCCATTACCTCTCCATTTTTCAAATGAAAAAACTGAGGTCAGAGTCACCAGCTGAGGTAGCTCCGCCAGTTACCATGTCCTGGACTAGGGTCTTGTCACCATATTTCCTTAGCTGTGCTGTTTGGGCCCAAGTCCTGACCTTGCTGAACACCTGGCTCCGATTCTTGGAAAGTAGGGTCCAACCTCTGGTCCCCAAAAAATGTGCAGGGTGGAGTGAGGTCAGGTGGTGAAAGTCCTGTGTAGGCCAGGGCAGCCATCTGCAAGCAGCACTACACACATAACATTAAGGGAAGGACTTTGAGCATCTGTTCTGGAAGTCTCCCAAGACCCAGGACGGGTTTCTAATTCCTGGCAACCCTCCGACCCAGGAGATGCAGACTGCCCGGGAATGGGCAACAGGGATTCCAGGCAGCGCTAATCCTATTACAAGAGCATTAGGAACCTTAGGGGAGCGCACGAAGCACCTCCCTTTCCATGGTTTTCCTCTTTCAGCCCTGCCCCCGGTTGATCCTGTGTTCTCAGGGGTTTGGTAAAAAACTCCACATACGTGAACCAAAAAATTACGTGCAGCTGTGCTCGCCAGCCTGCATACGGTCGTGCCAAGCTCGCCTGGGCACCGATGCACTCTTCGTGCAGCGAGGATAAACAGCTTGAAGTCACACAAAGGAGGGGTGGATTCCATCACCCCATTATCTCCTGGTCACCTTGAGCAAACGGCTTCACCCTCTGAGCCTCCACTGCTCACAGAGGCAATGAGGAATAATTACCAATAAGTATTAAAGAGTTGTTATCCTCATCTGTAATAGTGACGCTTTCATGCCAGTTTTTAAGATCCAAACGTCTCCTGAGAGCATCAGAAAGCAGTACTAAAGGATGGCTCTTCTGGAAATTAGGAGGGAGCTGTTATTGTCAGCACTCTGAATAGGAGATCTTTGTCAACTGGCCGCAAGGGTCTGTGTGCAGGGGAGGAGAGTGCGTCTGTTATATAAGAGGAAAAACGTGCTATTCTGCTCAGACACACGAAGAGGGGTTGTGCAGCGGGGCTGCAAACCAAAGTCAGGTTGTTGTCTGAAGGAAGCTTTTTCCAAAGGCTTTTATTCTCCCCTTTAACACAGGGAAGCCGCGCCTGGAACTGTGGTTCTGCCAGACCCGTGTGTCCCCCAAAAACTCGAGGTTCACGCCCAGATCATCTGGGTGAGCAGAACCTGGGGGAGAAGTAACAGCGGCTTCTTTTCCAGAAGCAGGACTCGAAGAAGACAGGAAGAGCGGGAGTGGACTGGCCTGGTTTTGCTGGTCGTCCTCTCGCAGCTGGGCTCTGGGTACCGGAGCAGGACACTGGAGGTGCTGCAGGTACTGGAGATCGCAGCCCCAGCCCAGCTCCCGGGCACACTCAGTTCTCAAACGGTGTGATGCAACCTGAGAGCCAGGAGGACCCGGTGACCTGAGGACAACCGGATGCGTCATCCCAGGCCAAGCTGAGAGAAACGCGGGCAGGACGCTGGGGGCTAGCCTCGTTCGGGGGAGCCTAGAAAAGCTTGTCAGTCGGACAGACCCAGCGCAAGACCCTCTTCCCAGGACGACGGAGAACCGAGACGGTCTCCAAGAGGAGGAGCGGACCGGCCCTGACGAGCCCCGCCCCGGCCCTGACGAGCCCCGCCCCCACACTCCCTTGAGCCAATCAGATCTAGCCCCACCTTCCATGTGCCCCGCCCCCCAAAAACACACCCTCGAAAAGTCAGGCGGGCGTGGCTCAGAAGGGAAGTGTGCCTTTACCGGGAGGGTGACTTGCTCCGGAACCTGTGAAACAATCATTTGGACTAAAATGTTAAAAGTGGTTCTATTAGTTTGCCACCTCCAAGTACACAGACAGCAGAGCTGAAACACCAGTGTGGGTCGTCGTGTCACAGTCCTGGAGGCTGAAAGTCCGAGACCCAGGTGGCAGCAGGGCCGGTTCCTTCCGAGGGCTGCGAGGGAAGCCTCTGCTTCCGGCTTCTCCTGTTCTCTTCCTCCAAATGTCTCCTTTCTATAAGGACTTCGGTCATGTTGGCTTGAGACCCGCCGTCATGACCTCGTTTTTACTGCCACCCTGTGAAGATTCTGTTTCCAAGGCAGGTCACATTCTGAGGGACTGGGGTTTGGGGCTGTAACAGTGCACAACAAACCCGTTACATGCGCACTTTTCTTGTTTTCCATTTTGTTTGGTTTTCTGCCAATGCAGAGGGTGGGAGAGGTGGAATGCAAACCGGTAAGGAAGACCAGATTTGTTACAAAGAAATCACATTTCCTTCACACCCTCGAATTGAAGAAGCCTTCAGTGTCCCACCGCGATGCATAATTTAGGCAGATTTGTGCAGCCTCTGGATTCAATGGCCTGGATTAGGAGGGCCCCAAGAGATTACAAAGCACGTGGAGTTTTCTAACTCTCGTTGAAAAAAAAGGAAAATATTACAGCAGGGAGAATTAGCAACTTTTTAAGCACATAATATTTTCCAGATGCTGTGATACGCTCTTTACAAATAAGTTATTTTATTGAATCCTCATACAACCCTACTATTTCTATGACACCTCCAGTCTTACACACGGGGAAACTGAGGCTCAGGGAGGAACCGTTACTTGCCAGTCGGACGTGGGACCACCGCCCACCCCATCAGTCCTGCGTTCCTGAGCGAACTGGCCTCTTCGAAAACCTTCAAAGAGCTCTTTCCTCTGCTCCAAGGGGTATGGCAGTGTGCAGAGCCAGAGGCTGGCCTGCTGGGCAGAAGCGCAGGTTAGTCAGACCTCCCGGCATATGATTAACACGTTAAGATGAATGACGACATCAAGGTCACTGTAAGACTGAGGCACCGGAAGCTCCGCTCTCCCGTAGCTCCTCCAGGGAGAACGGATCAGGGAATCGCAAGAGCAATACCCACTTCTACAAAGGCAACAAGCAAAGTGCCCACCACGGCAGGGCGCCTGCCTCACGGTGGTACTTCCACCAGCTCTGCTAGCCCGTCACTTGAAGAGCCGGTGCTGTGTAGAAAACAGCTGGTGCCTTGGCTACAAAATGGATGCAAACGTTGTAGAACAGAATAGATACACGTTTTTTGCTAGATAGACATTGAAAGATATAACTAGCCTGTAGATAGTAAACTGAAGTGAAAATAGTGCTTCTCCTTGAGTGATCCCTGGGATTATGGGGGATTTTCCTTGAATTTTTCGTTTCTTTTGGCTCATTTGTACATTTTAATATTTTTGCCAAAGATCATGCATTGCTTAATATTAAAAAAGGAGGAAATAATTACCTTCAGGGAGTAAAGAATTTTGATTTTCTAAAAAGAATGTTCTTAATTTCTGAGTCCCCCTCACCCCACCCCACCCCACACTCTATAGCATTTTTACTCAGATCTGAGAATTGATGGTTCCCCCATTTTGCTCAGTTTTGCCCATTTTGACAGGGAATCTCCTGTCTTTTCTGTGAGAGACACTACTGTATGCCTGTCCCTAATTCAACCCCTTCCTTCCTGGCATCAAATCCTGTGTTTGAATGACATGTGCCTCCTGGGTCTGCCCCAGTGTCTCCCAGGCATCTTCTAAGTAGACCCTGATTGGTCAAAGCCAGCAGTCTTTCCCTGTCACTGATTGGTTTAGCGGAAACCATGTGACCCAGTTCTGGCCAATCAGGTGTGTGGAGACTTGCTGTGCCTCCGGGATAGGTTTCCTTAAAACATTCCGAACCAATCTGTTCTCTCTTGCCTGATGCCGCTGGTGACTCCAGTATCTGACTTGGTGGAACTGTCTTATCCACGAAAGATGCCGTCTGGGTCATAAAGATTATTCTCTGAAGATGACAGAGCTGAGAGAAGGAAACGCTCAGGACCTCGATGTCATTGTTCAGTTTCAGGTGTTAATCATATGTGACGGACGCACTTGCCTCATTTTGAATGGAGGTTTCTGTTATTTGCCCCTAAATGCATATTCACTGATATCTTTCGACCTTTGCTTGGTTTATTTAAAATTGTGAGTCCAGAGACACGTTTTAACTAGTACAGATTATGAGTAATTTATTTGTGCCTTTTAAGACACATTTCTCAAGTTTACATGGATTGATGTATCCAAACCAAAATGTGAGAAAAACCCCGAAGCATTCAAAGGACTGGATGATCACAGCGAAGAGCACGCACCAGAGCTGTTGAGCACGGAGCCATCTGGGGTCTCGCACTGGCTCACCTCTGGCGGATTGTGGGACTGATTCCCTCTGGAATCCCGAGGAGATGCTCAGTTCAACGGACCATAGGGACTTGTCAGAGCTGACATTCTAAGGCTGAGCAAGCTGTTTCGGTGGATCTATCTGCATCCTTGAAGGTGCTGTGGTCAGGAGACAGGATTGAGTTTACAAGCGTTGACATACCTAAGAAATCTGGGAACCAGAAACGAGTGACATTTCGGGTCTCAACAAGCTGGTGAGATTGGAAGGGGACCATGGAGGCTCCCACCCTTTTCCCAATTTCTTGTTCCTTAGGCTTGCTGTACACCTGCTAATCCACAGGTGCCATGACATTTGTTTGGACTGAGCCGAACCAGCTCCTTGCAGTCCTTTCAAGGGAGGGAAGGAGCTGTTGGATCAGCTCACTCTCCCACTCCAAGGAGCCAGGGCAGGGGAGCATGACTGATAGCTGCATTCTGGCTCCCAGAATCAATCTCAATTCAGCATCTCCCAGCCACGATGTGTGTTTTCTCTCTCTAACTCCCAAGAGGGCCAAGGCTTTACAACAGAAAGCCTTTCTCTCCGTTCTGTACGACTTCCTCTAAACCTGCTTTATTTAACTCGGGAAGCAGCATGTCTAGTGAAACAGTATATGCCACAAAGCTACATGGATGTGGGTTCAGATCCCAGTTCTATGTACCAAGTCCTCGTACGGTTCATGACTGTAAGAAGGGTGACTGCTGACTATCCCCAGGGACCGGCACAGTGCCTGGCTCCAAGTACATTCTCCGTAAGTCAATGGATGGATCTCTGTGTGGTTTCAGCTTCCTTATCTCTAGAGTTTTGTCTAGGAACCTTCAGGTTTCCATTGAGAATAATCGCCTCTGCTTGTCGCCATGCCTGTAATCCTGTCGAGTCATTACTCCCCAGTAAAGCACCCAGCCTGAGCAGTGCCAAATGCCTGTCTGGTGGAGAGCAGGGAATAATTAATCCCGGGTTCTGCCTCTCACAGAGGGAGGCACTGGGCCCAGGGACACTGGTCATGGCTGGCTGGCTCTGCCTTCTGCGGTAGCATCACCCAGAGCCTGATGCAGACCTGGCACCCAGTGGCTTGCTCCATCCCTGACTTCCAAGTGGAAGGATAAACACAGGAAGTTTGTGGTCATGGGTGTATCAGCCAAGTCCTTAACAGAGTCCTGGTCCGGAAAAGAACCACAAAACAATAGGAGGAGGAGATGAAGGGGGCCGGGGAGGCATCTGGTTCCTTTCTTTTCAGGCTGCAATTAATCAAAGGGGAAAGGAAAAGGCCAAGGCGGTGGGTAGAGGCACTTAATGGAAGGCTCCTTTGGGACTGCTCAGAATGGTCCACAGGAGAGAGCCCTGGCTTCTCCACTGCTGAACAAAGGTCCCTGGACGTCAGTTTCCATGTCTGTGAAATAGGGGATCACACACACATGCACACACACACAGGTTTTATCAAGATAGAAAAATGCGGAAACACTTTGGAAATGATGTATTATAGTTAGTGATCATCCAGAAACATGATGGTGATAGTGATGATGAAGAAAACAACATCAGCTAATGGTTATTTCTTATTCCTTCAAAATGTTCACAGCAAAATGTGAGCACGTTTTCTGAGTGCTGGGGAGACAAGGTGAGCAAGACACAGTCCCTGCCTGGTGGCACTCAGAGAGGGGACAGGCAGCAGAAAGGCAGCTAAACACATAAACAATTAAAATGCTTCCAGATGGCAGGAAGCAGTGTAATAAAACGAAAACAAGGGATCTGCTGGATGGTGGGTGGGGAGGGGTCTGGAAGAAGTGACCTTTGAGCAGAGACCTGGAGCAGGAGGAACAGTTCCTGGAACAGAAGGAACCACAGTGTGAGGCTGGGGTGGGAACAACCTCGGATGTCTTGTTGGTGGGTGTCATCTGTTTGCTTTGTTTTGTTTTGTTCTTGAGAAGCAGAAAGGACCCCTGGCCAAGCGCAGCATGAGATGAAATGCCAGAGGCGGAGCTGATCCTGGAGGGGTTTGCGAGCCATAGAGAGGGGTTTGCATGTTTGTGTTCCGTGACAGATGCTCACTCTGGCTACTTCGTGGAGAATGGTCGTGTGAGGCGAGGCTGTAAGTGGGGAGACCAGTGCAGAGGCTGATTCACACTGAGATGAAAGAGGATGTGTGTGCCACCCCTGCACCCGCTCCGTGATTATGTGCGGCCTCTCATTTAACCCTCACAGCAACCCCGTGAGTTGCAAACTGATGCCCATTTCACAGATGGAAAAACTGAGGCCTTGGTGATCTTGAGTTGCTTGCCCCAGGACACAGAGTCCTAACCCCAGCTGATGTAAAGAGTGGAGCTGTGAGCCCAAGCAGTCTGAATCCGGAGCCCATTGATCCTGGGTCATACCCACCAAAGGCCTTTTGAGTTAGTCCGAGGAGCGCTCAGTCCTTCCTGAGATGCTGCCTCTTGGGATGGAGCCTGCAGTGACCTCTGCTCTTTGAATCAGAAAGAAGCCCCAGATCTGGTTCTGAAGTGAGAAGTCGTTGCTGCAGGCACCAGGAATTTTCCTGTTCAAAACAGTTTTACTGGGGCCTCACTTACTACTGTACGTGAATTCATCTCGTGTGCAAGATCACTGCGTTTCGCTCTTAGGACAGCCGTGCCGCCATGGAAGCGCATGGAGAGCACCTCCGCCACCTCCAGGGCCACTTTGAAGGCCAAGTGTCTGCCCCAAACACGGACGGTCTCTGCCCTGTATCGGGTTTTGTTTTTTTCCCCAGCTCTCCTCCCTCCCTCCTGTCAGGATTCTCCTGGAGGCTCCCCGTGACCCCAGAACCGGAGCCGTTCAGCACCAACACCTTTGTCAGCAAACTAAGAAGTGAGGAAGGTGGCTTGGTGAATGCCCAGGTCTCTGGAGTGATGGTGTTTTCAAAGTGACTTCCATGGGCATTTTTACACATATCTCATGTCACAGCAGCCCGTGAGGTAGTAAGTTCCAAGTTTATTTGCCAAGAGACCTCAGTTTCACCATCTGTAAAATGGGAGGACAGTAAGGGATGAACTTGATAAAGCAGAGCCTCTTCCATACTCGACAACCCTGAAATTCTCTGGGCCGTGAAGACACGACCAGCCCACCCAGGTACCATTTCTTCCCTCCAAAGGAGAACCCCATCCCTCAGATTTCCCCACACCCGACGCCTCAACATTTAACACCAGAGAAGGAGTGGTACACACTTGTCCTCCTCTCTCCAGAGAGGAATCTCTTCAGAGGACTGTTTATGGTTTGCAAGTTGCTTTAGTTAATCCTGGCTCTGTCACCGGCTGTGTGACATGGGCAAGTGACCTCCTCTCAGAACCACAATTCCCTCAGCAGCACACAGAGCTCGTGATGGCCTCTACACAAAGGCTGCCGTCAGGATTCAAGGAGAGAATGAAGCCAAGGGCTCGACGGGTCCTCGGACCTTGACCCGGCGAAGGTGCAGTGAATGGCCCACGCTCGCTGCTGCTGCTGCTGAAGCTTTGCGCCCAGGCGCGCGTCCTAGAGGCCAGCGCTCCCGCTCCGCTTCAGACTGCTGGTCCTCTCGCAC
This sequence comes from Solenodon paradoxus, assembly GCA_004363575.1. NCBI lineage: Eukaryota > Metazoa > Chordata > Mammalia > Eulipotyphla > Solenodontidae > Solenodon > Solenodon paradoxus. Next base: position 35,875 of record RJWH01004496.1, on the reverse strand, counting down.
CGGCCCCTGGGTCTGCTCACCTGAGCACTGGCTGACGACAGGTCCAGGTGTCCCCATCACCCAGGGTGGGTGTGAGGCCGACCCCAGGACAGAAACGGTGGCCTCCAAAGTTCAGCTCCCAGTCCCAGCACGTGGAGTCTCTTCTAAGTCAGTTCCCCGCCTCCGCTCCTTTCCGCTTAATGTATGGATTATTTATAGGGCTTGATGATGTGCTCAGAGGGCTCCCCTGAGAAATATAATTGTGTACTGGGAGGTACGTGTGAATAATATTTATAATTAATTCCCATCAATAAAGCACTCGCAAGGCCTCCGTGCTGCTCAAGTGGGCTGTGGCTGGGGCTTCCGCTCGCTGCTCCCGGGAGAAAGCTGGGGGAGTGCTGAGCTCTCTGTCAGCTTCTCTCCAGTTGGCACCCCAAGCCTGGTACGAGGCCCACACTGGAGCCTCCCCTCCTGCGCCCCTTCGTCCTCCCCAGGGCAGCCCAGGCATCAGGGCACCTCCTGTCCGTGTGCAGGTCTGTGTACACAAGCCCTTCCTGGCCCTGCCCCTTCACCCCCAGGCCTGGCCCTGCCTCCTCCCCAGTCTCTACTCTCCCTCCTGCAGAGCCCCCCCCCCACAACAAACTCCTGTAGAACCCGCGCCGCCCATCCTCCACATCTGTGACGTCTCTTCCTCAACCGCTGGGCAGGATGGCATCCTCCAAGCACGTGTGTCCTTACTGTGGCTGCTTCCCACTGCGGTGGGGTTTTGAATCACTGACTGTGCCTCCCACTAGCTATTGAATGATCTCATGAGGACAGCGGCGGTGTACGTTCTGATCATGCCTGCATTCCCGTGTGCCTCCCACAGCCCGACTGACACAGAGTGGGTGCTGTGTACATCTGTGCGGACTAGACGAATGCTGGCTGGAGCTGATAATGTGCATGGATGGATGGGCGGAGTGATGGGACGTCAAAGGGAATAGTAGCGCGAATAGTGAGTGGACAGATGGGTGCCAGGGTGGGTGGGCGGAGACGGATGGGTAGATGGATACTGGGGAGATTGAGAGAGTGGGTGAATGAATGGATGGGTAGGTGGACATTAAGGGGATTAGGCAGGCAGGTGGGTGGGTATAATAATGGACGGATGGCTGTAGAGATGAACCTTGGGTGGTTTGGGAGTGAGGAAGCCTGGGGTCAAGATTCCAGCTTCTCCTTTGTCAGCACCTGCCAATCTCTCCTTCTGAGCCCCTCCTCCCCACGGCCCCTCTCCTTCTCCCTCCTTCTCTCCCAAGGACACTCGGAGAGCAAAGCTGGCCCAGTGCCATGGTTTACGAGCAGTGTGACCCTGAACAAGCGAGCTGATGGTCTTCTTCCCACAGGCCTGTCCAGAGGGATTGATGAGATTTGTGCCTGACGCACGGCGTCTGCTTACTACACATGAGCTCATGGTCGTCATGGTCATTCTCCACTTTCTTGATGCTGCCCTGTTTCCTGTCCTGTCCTCGGCACTGCTTGCCCCTCTGCTTGCCCCTCTGCCACTCCCCACGCAGGAGGCAGCACTGCGGTCCCAGGGGCTGGGTCTCACCAGCGAGGGGGAGCCCTCGGGAGACCGTGGAGCACACTGTGAAGGTAGAGACGTGCTCATGGCCAGTGGACATCCTCAGAAGCAGCTAGGACTAGATGGGAGGGAATGTCATGGTGGCACTTACACATTTAATGGGAAACTACAGACCGAGCGGGAAGACGGGTGGGCAGCCAGGCGGAGGGAGGCCTGACCCTAAGGAGAGAAACAGCTGCTTTGAATTTTGCTCCTGTTCATCAACTTTTCCAAGAGCTAAATGGCTTCCTGCCTTGCCCGACTGGGTCTGGCCTTCACACAGCCCGGAAGTGGGGGAGAAATGCCCAGGACACAGCACTGTCCTAGGAGCCAGGGACTCCGTGGTTGGGACTGTCTCTGACCTGGGGCATGTCCCAGGCCACCTTTGTCTTCCTCGCTCCGTCTCTAAGTTGGAGAGGGTTGGACAGGGGATATTGGCAATATTTAAAGCCCCTCTTTTGTTCTCAGGCTGCCCAAGCGCAGATGCCTGAAGCAATCAGAGGCCCCAGCTTGGGGTCAACTCAGAGCTTCCTCGTCAGGAGCATGAAGACCCAAGAAAGGAAGGAACAACTTGTCTCTTAATGAAGTGCGATATCCGGTAGGGCGTAGCCTTGGGACTCGCCCAGTGCCGTGTAGACATTACATCTGTTCACTGCCTCTTGTTGGAAAATGTGCTTCACAGTGAACAGAATTGGAAGCAAACAAAATGTGGCCTCTGGCCCATAAGAGGCTGCCTCCTGCCAGGCCTCTCTCCCCACTGCATCTTGGGGTGGGAGCCATGATGGCAACGTGTTGACAGGTGTTGAGGAAGCTGGAGGATGAATCCCTTTTCTTTGCCATATTTGGTCATTTTGATAAACCACTTGCGAAGCTGATTTAAAGGCCATTACGATGTTGGCATGAATCTGCTGAGGAATCAACATTTCTCATCAAAACCCCAAGACACTGCAGCCTTATCTGAGCCAGACAGACCTGGGTTCGAATCCACGCTCTGGGAAAGACGTGCTGGGTGCCCTCGGTCAAGTCATTTCACCTCTCCGAGCCTCCAAAACCTCAAATGTAAGCGTTTACAACAAGGGTCCCCCCTTGGGTGCCGCTGGGAAGAATAAATGAGATAACACACAGAAAGTGCTTTAAATCAGGAAGTAACAAATAATATCCACCATCATGACAGTCTAGAATATTCTCCATAGATACATTCTCCACAAAAGAAGAGTCGGGGTCTAGACAAAGCTGGGTCGGATCTTCACTTTGCCTCTGGCTCTCTGGGATGTGGCACGAGCGAGCGACCGCCCTCCTGCGCGCCGGTTCTGACATCTGTAAAAGGGACAGTGCCTCCGGCCACGAGGAAGTGCCTGTCCTCCAGAGAAAAGGCAACAGGCAACACCCGGGAGGGCTCTGTGTCTTTGGCCCCATGGCCTCAGGGGACCGTTCAGGCCGTCAGGCTGCAGGTCCTGTTTCATGTTCAGGGACGGAGTGCTCTGGAAGCTCCTTTGGGACCAGTCTCCAGAAAGGCTTTGAAGAGGAGGGGGAGCAGATCCCCCTCGGCTCACCCACCCTCTTCCCTGGAGTGTTTTACTCTGGGCACCACCAGCAAGTGCGTTAGGGGAGGAGAGAGGCAGCCCCGCTGCAGGTGAAGCTCCCCAGCTATGCACCTCCTGTGACAGAGTGAAAACAGGGCCTGGGGCCAGGGACCGGCATCACCTCCAGCCCCAAATAGCTGTGCCTGCAAGCAGTCACTCTGGAAGGGTCTAGAGTGGCTGCTCGGTGCCACAGCCTTGGAAAGGTCTTCTTTCTCCATTCCTCCCCCCAGGCCCTGGAGACCTGGTCTCTGCCTTCCGGGCTCATCTATGAGCCTAGCGTGTGGTCCTGGGAACGCATCAGCTCAGCTGTCACCTTCCAGTCCCAGGGACCTGTGCATCTGCACGTGCCCTACCCCGGAGGGATGACTTGAGTAGTGTCATTCCTGGTGGCTGATGCTATGGGCTTATGGGGCGAGGGGTGACCTGACACAGCCTCTTTTGCTCTGACCTCCTCTGTTGGCCCCGGGAATGGCCCTTGTGGAGTGTCTGTGGCATTCCAGGGAGGTGCACGGCAGGCAGCTGAGCCCCATCATCTAGTGCTTGTCCCAGTTTGTGGCCGTGTTGTCGAAAGCGCGCCCTTCTCTGCTGTGCCCTGGTCAAGGCTTGTGTCCCGCAGAGCATGGGATGGTCCAGGGCCGCGAGCCACTGCACGATCTGTCCCCGGTGCTCCTGAAGAAAGGGATGCCGCGCCCCGGGTTCCCAGCTCAAAACGCGGTTCACTCCACGCCGAAGGCGGCGGGCACGGTAGGAGGCTGCAGAGCGGCCTGCTGCAGGTTGAGAAGACAACACTTCAGCACGCCGACGGGGGGAGTTTCCGCAGGGGGCTCCAGGTGGGGCTCAAAGCATGTTGGTCTCTTTCTCGTTCACTGAGGACCTCTCCTTCATCGATGAGGTCTTGGTGAAGCTCCTGTGACTGGGGCAGGAGTAGTGGCCTGTGTCCTCACTCAGAGCATTGACCAGACGGGACAAGCAGGCCAACTTGAACTTCTTAAAGTCCTGGCCCATGAAGACATACAGGATGGGGTTCATGCAGCTGTTGGCGATGGCGAGGGCAGTGGCCAGGGGCAAGCCCAGGCTGAAGACGGAGCCGGGCACCGCAGTGTGGTGCAGCTCCAGAAGGAAGAGCGTATGGTAGGGGCACCAGCAGAGAAAGAAGGTGACAATGATGGTCACGATGACCTTGAAGGGTTTCTTGTTCTTGGTCAGGCGATTGCGCTGCAGCTTGCAGACGATGGTGAGGTAGCAGGCTGTGATGATGGTGATCGGGATCAGGAAGCCACAAAGGAAGCGAGTGAGGGTTATCGCCAGGTGCCAGCGGCGCGCCAGCAGGTCCGGTTGCGGGTGACTGGCCGCCGCCAGGCTGAAGTTGTTGAAGCAGGAGACCTTCCCGTGCAGGGAGGCCGTGTCTCGGAAGACGAGGGACGGGGAGCTCAGGAAGAAAGCCAGGACCCAGATGGCCACGCAGGCCGTGGAGGCCAGCCCGACGCTGCGGTGGTTCTGGGACCAGACAGGCAGGAGCACGGAGATGCAGCGGTCGAAGCTGATGGCGGTCAGCAGGAGGACGCTGGTGTACATGTTGTGGATGAGCAGGAAGTTGCTGATCTTGCACGTGGCCTTCCCCAAAACCCAGTGGTACTCCATGGCGGCGTAGGTGATGTGCACCGGGAGGAACACGTTGAACAGGAGGTCCGCCAGGGCCAGGTTGAGGAACCAGACGGAGTTCACTGTCCTCTTCATCTTCAGGGTGGTGATGACGATCACCAAGCCGTTGCCCAGGATCCCGAGGAAGCAGATGACACTGTAGGCCACCACCAGGGTGACCCTGGCCACCCCACCTTCCTGGAGAGGCAGCTCCTCCAAAACCACCGTGGGGTCGAAGTCATCGGAGTACTCCTCATAGTACGAGGAGGTGTTGTAATCCTCCTCCATGCTCTGCGAGAGAAGACGGGGTCATTAGGGGAGACGTGATGGGAACAGAGCAGCCCCAGCAGGACCAGCGGTGCCTGCTGCCCCGGCTCTGAGGGGCCCCTTGGTTGGCTGAACCACGTCCTGTCGGCTCCTTTACCCACGAAACCCCCACACGCCAGATCCTAGAGACTTCACAGACATAAGCTCTCTTAATCCTTGCTCAGTGAGGCAGGTAGATCATGAAGCCCATTTTACAGAGGACAAAACTGAGGCACAAAAAGCTTAAGTCACACGCCCAGAGCCCTATGGCTGGACAGGGGCAGAGCCAGGAGCCAGACCCATGCTGCAGGCCACCCTCTTGACGACCACGTTTTCTGCCTCCTTGGGACCCGCCCCTGCTCCTTCCAGTCTAGAGAGGAGAGGCACAGTCATCAGGAAAGTCCTCAGATCATTCAGAAATGCCACGGTGTCAGGTGCCACGCAGAGAGGCGTGTGATGTCGTGACCCTGTGTCCAGCCAAGTTTTCAAAACCCTGGGAGGAGCGTTCCCAAAGCTCCCAGCCTGTCAGTGTCCCCGCTGCTGCTCTTTGGAGCGAGAGTCCAGAGTCCTCCCGGTTCACGGCATAGGCCCCAAGGCCCCCGCCCCCAGGCTCGTGCCGGCTAGGAGAGCCGCAGGGAAGCCGGAGGAGGCTCAGAGCAGAAGTGGGGTCTGTGCTCTTTGCTTGTTTTAATGAATGGATCTTACTGAAGGGAGATCGCATGATCGCGTGAAGTAGGTATAACATCTACGTGAGCGCGAATGCACATCTGCACACATTACAGGAAGTTCGCCACCATGTCCCCTTTTCCTGCGCTGCACAGTCCATCCTCTTCACTCCATCTGCCCCTGCCCTGACCCCCACTATTCCTGCACCTGCTGATTTACTTTTTTGTTTTTGGGGGCTGAAAGTCTATATTCACAGAGGAGGAAGCAGAGGCTCAGAGAGGCTAAGTGATGTGTCCCAGGTCACTCAGGGCCTTAAACCCAGATATGCTGCTGGAGCCGTCACGCCGTGTCTTGTCCACAGACAAGGGCCTGAGGCGGGGAGAGGGGTGGAGGCACCATGCAAATCCACGGCCAGGGCAGGCCCCAGAAAACACGCTTCCAGGCTGTGCTGGGCTCCCAGAGACAGAGGGGAAACTGCCCAGGGCACCCACTCCCTGCCCCACGCTGTAACCCCTGGCCTCACTACCCCTTCCCGAGAGAGTCTTCCAATAGCTGCTGTTACTCTCGCTTCAGTATCTGGAAACTGGGGCGCAGAGAGAGAGAGGCCGTGAGTCAGACACAGGCCCTGCCGTCACGTCGGACTCGTGAGGAGATAGTCACCGGCACCTGCTGCGTGTCAAACAACTGGTGCCTGGAAAATCCCTCCAGCAACAGCCCCGATGCTCTCTCCCTGATTGATGGAGGAGCAGACTGACTGGAGAGGCGAGCCGGCACCAGAGTTCCTGGGGGCTGTGGTCGCGTGCAGGCTCAAAGCCAACCCGGCCCGCCCGGCTGTGTGGCTTTGGAGGCGCACCTTCCCTGCGGACCTCAGTGCTCTCGCCAGCAGGGTGGGAACCCTCCCCGAGTCACACAGAGGACGCCAGAGCCACGGGCGTGAAGAGTGGGGTGGTTAATAAGGACTGGCACGCAGTCCACCCTTAATAAATGCACGGTTGCTTATGGGGTGCAGGCTGCAAGCCGGACCAGGGCTCCGACACCAGAGACCCCTCACCCCCGTTCTGACAGTGACTGGAGCGGCCGTTTTAGCTGGGTGAGCGGCCAGCAGAGGCTTCACTGGACATGAGCTCAACCCGCCTGTCAGTTCATCGTTGGTCCTTAATGGGTTTGAGGTCACATTTATGGTATAAGAGTCATCTTTGGTTTTTATTAAGTAAAAGCCACTTGGAAAATTCCATTGTGGACTCTGGGCTCCAGGGACACAGAGCTTAATCTTGGGTGCTGTCCCTCTCTGCAGGCTGGGAGGTTATTCCCGAGGGGCTGACGAGGTGTCCCCACGGCTTCCTGTGGCACTGGGGCTCAGAGGGATGCGGGAACACTGCAGCTGCGCCCACAGTTGGGAGTAGGTGACTGGCGCTGCCGCTGAGGGGTGCCGGGGGAGTGCTGAGCGTGTAACCCCGGCATCGCATGCAACCCCACGCCGGGTCGCAACGGGCTGAGGGAGACAAAGGGGTTGGCCCCAGACATGCGGGCAGGTGGGAGAGCCAGGGTTCAAACCAGGTCTGCAGAACCTGGGCTCTGGACAGTCGCTGCACACAGACTCCCAAATCAGAGCAATGACAGTGTGTACCTGAAGAAGAAATGACTGGGACCACTGGGACTGGGCTGTGCAAGGAGATGGGGTCCCTTTCCACAGGGGTTCACAGTCGGTTATAAGACACGAGACAGAGGTCATGCCTGGACCTGGGCAGCCAGGGCCTGAACTGAGCTTTAAAGGACAAGCTGAGTTAAGAAGGTGGCAGGTGTGAGGACGGAGGGCATGATGGGCCATCTCTCCAACCCACAGGCTCCCCTGGTTAGCAGTGGACGGGGGTGGTGGCCCCCAGAGGAGGGGCAGGGGGAGCCGGCCCTGCACAAAGCTTCCGCAGAGCGGGGACACACAGAGCGAGGACATTGCGTCTGGTTCTCCAGCTGGGCTGGGAGCAGCTCAGGGCCAGAGGTCACAACTTGCCATCTTTGAGCAGAGGCCAGGCTGGGCCAGCACAAGGTGACCCTGAAATTTTCTGTCCATCCACTCTCACCCCTTGTCCCACCAGGAATTGAGGTTGTCAGCATCCCACCTTGGGGAGTACCCTCCCGCAAGCCCCTTGGCTTTCCTGGTGGGGGGCCCTGGCCACAGACTTGCCCTCACTCTCCACTCTGTCCCCACACACATCCCTCTTGTCCTGAACCTGTGTCTACCCCCAGCCCAGCATAGCTGGGAGGTCGAGACACAGACCTGGGGCTCAGCCAGGTGGCCAAGTCCAAATCCTCAGGCTGCACGAACTCCCTGTGAAGTCGAGCAAGCCAGTTACCGTCTTGTGCCTTAGTCGTCTTACCTGTGTAATGGGTATGAGCATAATGGCTTCTAATTCGCGGGGTGAGAGATTAAATGCCACACGTAAAGTACTTGGAACAAAGCCCGTTACTGGGTAAACACCAAACACCGTGCTGTTACCATTATTACTGTTTTTATATTATTATTACTTCTAAGGCTTCTATCTCTTCTTCCTAAAATGACCTTTGCCCGGGAAGGAGGGAGGGTCCAGGAAGGTGAGGATCAGGGTGTCCAGTTCACTTATCTCCCCAGCTTGGGGTTCAAGGACAGGTCAAGGGTAACACAGGCCAGAGTTTTACTTCTTTTTCCCCCAAAAAAGGAAGGCAGGCAGGCAGGAATGAATGAAGGCGGGAAGAGAGAGGAGGAAGAAGCATTTTATTTATTTGTTCATTCTGGTTGTTCCCGCACCCTGGGAGGCAAACCCGGGTCCCTGGATTTTCCACGGTCCATGCCCCAGGCACCGACTTAGCACCTGAGCCACTAGCTCACGTCAAGGGTTTTGCTTCTTGAAATTCTAGTCTCTTCAACTCTCCAGCGGGATCGGAACACCTCCCTCGTGTTGTTGGGAGGGTTATGCAACATGACAATGAGTCCTTTGCCAATTTTATATTGTGAAAAGCTATAAAATTCTAGTTATTCATATTCCTTAAATCCTCCACCGCCAGGAAGCTAATGAAAAAACAGGTAAAACTACATTTACACAACACGTGTATATACATGTCACTACCATGTGAGTTCGCTGCCAAACCTGACGACGTAAGACCCCATGCAATGTTCTCAAGGGCCCCACAAAGAAACCTCTGGTTTGCAGATGAGAAAAGAAAGTTCAGAGAGGAAGGCAACTTGTCCAAAACCACACAGCGGAGACATCTGCCTCCAGAGTTTGACTTCCAAGGATTCCAAGGTCAAGCCTCTTGGGCCCAGACCTTCGGCACATTCTTGCTCCTTCCATAGAGCCCAGTCACCTTCCCAGCAGCTACCTCATAAACATCACACCACATTGCAACTCCTGGTCAGCGAGGCTGCCCAGCGCACTCTGAGGGACCCTTATGCCATCCCTGCCCAGTGAGAAATGCCCTGAAGAATTCAGAGTATGGAGCAACACTGCTTCCCAGGAGGAACGGGGCTGCTTCCTCATTCTTGATCATCTCAATTCTCGCACTCATCACATTTCCCTTTTTGACGTGGCCACAAGGAAGCTCTGTCACATTTGCAGGTCAAGGATGGAAATGAATGAGCCTTGTTAGTCCACAGATTTCTGCAGTGTATGGTTGGTCCTATGTCCACATGTAGTTAGTTTATACTGGCTTTAGTTCCTTGCGGTAAGTAATATCGGATTGGTGCAGACACACACACACACACACACACACACACACACACACACACACACACACACACACCCTTTCCTCCAGGGAAGATATTCACTATCTCCAGATCTAACCAAAGGACTGCCATCTAGAATGTGCATGGAATTCCTTCCTGCCAATCCAAAAGCAGCAACCCTAAGAAAAAAAGTGGGCAACGGACATCAACAGGTAATTGACGGGAGGGAACCCCCAAATCTGGGCATATGAGAGCCAGCACAAGGTAGCATGCCATGACTGCTGGACTGTCCCCAGAACTAGAAAGCCAGGTGACTACGCCTTGGGGCTGGCGGGTGGGGACTGTGAAGCTCTGTGCACCTCACCGCTAGCGGGGAGCCCTGGGCGGGATGCCCACAGGCAGTGTCCATGGGAGCAGACCTCCAACCAGGACTCCTGATTTATTGCAGAAGTCTCCGGGAAAATCCAGTAAGGGGCTGGGGAAGTAGGGGTGGGAAGAGGGAGGAGGAAGGACCAGGGTCTCAGCGTGAGCAAAGCCCCAAGGAAGGCAGCCTGGGCTCTTGGCCAGGGCTCAGGGAACAATGGAGGTCAAGTTCCAGGAGGCTGAGTATTTACATTCCTGCACCCCATCCTGGAGGTGAGCCTTCCCAGGCTCGCCCAGCCGCCAAGGTCTGCCCACAGGAGCCCCCGATGTGAGCTGTCCAGAGAGGAAGTGACAGGGAGACCCCACAAGAAAACCTTCAAGGACCCAGGGGTCCCGGGCAGCATGCAGATGTGTCTCCCAATGGCTGGAGGCTGCAGGGTCCTGGCATTCTTTGTGGGAGGGGACAGTGAGGGCTATACGGCTTTTAGAAGCCACAGATTATTAAACGTACACACAACAGAGCACAGAGCATCTTCTAACCACCCACCTACCAGGGCTCAAGTACTGTGGAAATGTGCAAGCAAAATGGAACAATGTTTTGCAAGAACACTGCCAAATAACAAGACGCACACAGAACCCATTAGAACAGCTCTGTGCGTGCAGAGGTGGGTGGCAAGGAGGAGGAACTGGGGCTAAACGGAAGTGAATGCAGTGAAGAAAGAAAATAAAGCAAGCGCGGGGCTCCCCGAGGCAGCCGGTACAGAGGGGGATGGATAGAGGCGTGTCATTACATCAACCTGTCCTCCTTTCCCGAGGACCAGAAAAGCCCCAAACAAACAAACAAGCACCCCAGCTCCCTGTCTGGGGCTCCTACGTGGGCAGTGCCCAGTCTCTGCCCAGGTCCCCGATGAAGCCACGTTGGGCAGGCAAAGGGCCTGGCCCTCCCCAGGGGCCAGCTGCACCCCATGGCCTGCACCCCCAGGCGGGCATGAACTTGGATGAACCATGGGAGACAGACACCCCGGCTCAGTGCCAGCTGGTTATGCAAACGCCAAGATGCTGGCACCTCCTTGGCCAGGCCTGCCCCTGCCAGGACCAGACGGCCGCCTGACAGAGAGGCCAGCTACAGAGAGCCCTGCCCCGCCCTCACCACGGACCCCTGCCAGGGGAGGGGGCCCAGGGTCCTGGCACATCTGGTTCCCCGCCACAGAGAACAGAATCCTCCGCAGACGTTATCCGCTGCGTTCTAAACACACAGGGACGCAGCCCTCACTACCTTCTAGACACTGTTCTAACTAAGCAACCGAGCAGATGAGGAAACTAAGACCCAGGGAGGAAAGGTTAGCACGGGGCCCAAGGGCACACAGACGGCCAGGAAGATCAAGTGAGTCATTCTGGAGAAAGGAGGAAGCTCTGAGCAGAAAGGTGACGTACCGGGTCTTAAAGACAGAGGCTGCTGGACTTTCGAACCAACGATCTTCTCCCATTGCCTCGCCTCACCTCCTCGTAACATTCTAGAACCCTCTGGTTTTTGACCAAGTGGAAGCTCCCAGAACCACAAGATCATCCTGGCAAGGTGCAGGGCGTGCACTTTACAGGTGAGGCTCCAGGCCCCTGAGGCCGCCCCTGTTTCTGCCCACAGCAGAGTGGACGGCGTCTGATCCCAAGTCCGGGGTGTGTGGAGCCCCTGCTCCCTGGCCCTGGGAGGGAGGATGCTGGGTGCAAGCGGCACCCCTTTTCTCTACCCCCCGCAACCCTGCTGTCATCAGTCCTTCTTACCAAGGGAACAGCTGAGGTCCGGGTGTGGAGGAGGGCTGTCTGTCCGGGCACACGGCCCCTTAGCAGGAATCGGAATCTTGTGGGCCCAGATGAATCCAGGTCCCGCGGGGCTCAGGGACAGCAGGACTGAGAGGCATCTGGGCAGCAGCCTTCTGCTTCCTCTCTGCCACTGCTCAGACCCCTGTGCGAAACAGGCCTGCTGTGCAAAGGCCTCACTTTCCCCTGTCCTGTGCCAGTGTCTGGTTCTCTCTCCCTGTCTCTGCATGCCTCTCTCTTACCTCATTCCTCTCTCTCCACACAGTCCTGTCTGCCTCCTCTGCCCCGCCACCCCACCCTGCCGTGTCACTCACCTGTGTGCCGAGCCAGCCCACACAGCCACGTGCGCTCTCACAGCCCCAGCTCTCCCCGTCAACCGCCACTGACCTCCTGGAGCAGGCGCAGGACCAGCACGGGCCTTATCAGGGTGGTAGGCGTGAGAGCCCATCAGGGAAACTGGAATCTCCTCCCTCTGCCTTGGCCCAGGTCCTGCCTCCATCGCCCACCTCCCCCACGGCCCCGGACAGTGGGACTGGGCCGCCCTTTGCAAGTTCTCCCTCCAGCTCTGGGCTCCACAGCAGGCCTTCAGGACGAGAGGCAGGCCATATTCTAGCTGGGGAAACAGAGGTCCAGAGAGAGTGCGTGACCCTGCCTAAGTGACAGAGAAGAGGGCCTCGGTCTGTCTTGTCATGGTTTGTCCCTGAGCTTAGAACAGGCCTGTCCTCCCACCCCCTACACCCACCACACCTGATGCCTCACTCTTCTGTACTGGTTGCATAGATGTGCAAGTGGAGACCTGCTCAGAGAGGCTAAGTGACCGCCCCACCTGTCACCAGCCCCCAAGTATCCACTCAGGACTTGAATGGGGGACTCTGATCCCCCACCCTGAGCTTTTGCCTGGAACCGGCCAGACAACACTTTCCTTTACAAGTGTCCCTGGTCTGCAGCATCCCTGCCTCCCCAGGCCCTGTGGGTGCTGAAATCTGCCTGCTGCCAGAGTCTCCAGGCTGGTCCCAGCCACCAGCTCCTTGGCCTCTGGGGCAGACAGAAGGCCTCTCAGCCCCACTAGCCGGCTCCAGGAGACCACTCAAGGTGATAGTTCCTGGATCCCCAGCTCAGAGACTCAGAAACTTCCAAACTACACGGGGCCAGCAGATGTTCCAGCCACAGGCCTGGCCGCCAGCCCCGGGACAGAATTAGCTCTGTGTCGGGAGAGAATTTCCTCCCTGGTCCCACGCCCACACTTGGCTTACGCTGACTCAGGGGCCCAGGGGGCACGGGTTGCTGAGAGCTGTCCCATTTTCTTGGGCTTGGATGGCGCTGTGCTAGAGCTTAGGACGCTGCCAGAGTGAGCAAAGGGGAGGACTTGACTCCCCTGGACTGGACAGCCACTTGTTCTGGAAACCTCTGGCTGGGGAGAGCACTGGAGCAGGAGACCCCAAAACATTCACTCCACTTCCTGGCACCCCCTCATGAGAATGCCACTACAGGTGCCCCTCCTCTCTGTGTGCTCAGTCCCCAAGCTCACCCCCACCTTGTTCTCTGCCTTACAGGCTGACTGTAGGGACAGCAGCCTCCAGAGGCGTCTTGACTGCGGACCTGTAGTTGGCTTTGATCAGTGTGAGGTCCAGAGGGGTTTCAGGGCAGGAGGCGGGGTGTTCTCCCAGCTCCCTCCCTGCAGGGTCTCCACTGGTGGGCCCCCAGGTCACAGTAACCTCTTCCTCTGACCCCTCAGCCCAGGGGCAGGAAGGCCCCCTTGCATCCCAGACCCCTTGTCCCTGCACCGTCCCTTCTACAGCCCACCTAGGCGCCTATCAAGCTCCCTGTTGGAATGGGGCTTCTGTTTCCTGTGACCCAGAAACCAGTTTCCCCATGACTTCTATACGCCCCCCTCCCACCACACGCACACACACACACACACACACACACACACACACACACACACACTCTCTCTCTCTCTCTCTCTCTCTCTCTCTCTCTCTCTCACACCAACGACCCCCTAACCTCTCTTCACTTCAACTCTGATTTCATTTTCTTCCTAGTAGCCACAGATAATTTTTTTTTTCCATTTAGGGTAGATTTAATAACATTAGAAATTTGTTAAATCAGGCCTTTTGCTCCTCAATTAAGAACAAAAGCCACTTTTTTGGCCTATGACTCACCCATAAGAAATCCTCCTGTTTGCAATACCACGCAGAGACCTAGAGGGTATTATGCTCAGTGAAATTAGATGGAGAAAGACAAAGACCATATGATCTCACTGGCATGTATTAGATAAAGACACAAAACAAAAGCAAACCTTCAGACTAGAAGAACAAAACAGTAGTAGCTGCCAGAAGGGAAGGGTGGGGGGGGGGGGGCGGCGGGTATAAATCAGGTAAAGGGGTCAATGGTGCGGTGGAGGATAGAATAAGACTTTGGTGGCGAATATCATGTTTTCTCTGCAGATGCTGATTTTTAAGGCTGTAACCTGAAACATACATAATGTCACAAACCAGTGTTACTTCAATTCAAAAGAGATCTTTTCAAGATGTAAACAACACGCCTGCTTAAAAGCCCTCAGCATCAACTACGGGTCTTAGCAGAACCTTGCGTCTTTATTTACGAAAGCCCACAGTCTGAGAGGAGCGGTCCGGCCCCTGCCTCCCCCAGGACAGAGCAAGCCGGGACTCCCATCACAGCTGGAACCCTGTCTCAGCAGGAGGCCCCGGGACCCACCAGGAGGACAGTGGGGGACACTCCTTGCAAACCTAGCTCCGTTATGTGATTGGAGGCCCAGCAGCCACTGCCAGACACCAAGAGTCCCTGCAAGAGTGTTTGAATGGAGAGCTCTCCTTCCAGGCCGCTCTGTGTACATTCTCACATACAAACACCACCCAGCCACCGGGAAAATGGCCTAGGCCTCTCCCCGTAAACACAGCCCAGACCCCAGGGGTGGCCTGTAAACAGAGTTTCTCCCTGCTCCTGTCCCACGGGACTGGGAGGCCCAGCACCCCATTCGGCTAATCCCTCAAAGTCCGCCTGCGTCCACTCACGCAAATAATCCCCGAGATGTGTACACAGTGAGTCAGGAAGGCACAGGCCCCGGGGGCACTTACAGGAGCTGGTCAGAAAGTGGTCTGAGGCTCCCAGGAGTGGTCCCCAAGGCAGGAGCCCATGTCATGTCCCCGTCCTGCTCAGAGTGGGCACGGTACCTAGATGCTGAGGGGTTCCCGGGTGTTCTCCGGAAGTCATTGCTCCGGCCCCTGACACCCGACGCGTCCAGGCCAGCAGAGCCTACATAGGAGACTGTCTCAAAGGATCACTTCTGCCCAGGCTCCTTGAGATACCTGCGGGGTGGTCGCGAAGGGGACAGCCAGCATGAGAGGCCAGTCTGCCCCGAGAGAGAGCAGGGCAAACAGGAGAACTGGCTTCTCAGTTTCTATTACACTTTGCTCTCCCTGCCTCCACCCATCACACTGTCTAGTGAAAGAGAATCTCGCCAGGTCCCCAGGCCAGCGTGTGAGACTCTGAGACCTTGGGCCATCCAGTGGGGAGCTTGGAGCTGGGAAGGTCAGGGCTGACAGCGTTCATAGCAATCAGCCACAAGCCACTTTTTTATTGAGCATCTACTATGCGGGCCAGGATGTTGAAAACAACTCAAATTACCTCGCACAAACCGGTGACTTGTGGCCATTATTAAGGCCACTTCATTGTTGAGGAGCTGAGGCTGGTATGATCGTTGGGGAGAGGCAGAGGCGGGATTTTAACTCCACTTAAGAATGGAGTGCTCTTCCTTTGCTATCTTGCAGGCTCTTCCTGGCAAATGCCCCCAAATAAATCCCTGACCACTGGGGGCCTTGGTTTCTTCATGCCACAGGGAGGTTGGAGCTGACAGTCTCAATGACTCCTTTGCAGCTTTAAAAAACATGCCATCTCTTTGCAGCCTTGGGCTGGGGGGCTGGGTTTCAATGAAAAGATAGATTGACTCAGCTCCATACTGTGTGACTTTGGGCAAGTTGCTTTACCTCTCTGAGCCATAGTTGAGTTGCCTCTGAAATGGCAATAATAAAACTTCCCTTTCAGGAAATCAGGGGGTCTGGGGCCACATTCTTTCTTGAGACTCATTGCAAGTCTAAGATCTCTGGGTAGAGGTCCCAGTTTCCCTTATAAGCTCGCCACTTCCCACCACCACCCCACAAGCAAGTCTGGGGTCTTTACCAACAGCGCCAAGGTCGCTCAGACTCGGCCCCCACTCCACGCTGCACAGTGGCTAAGAGTCCACCCGGCGGTCAGTCGGACCGGGTTCAAAGACCCTGGACAAGTGACCTCTCAGAGCACAGAGTGCTCATCTGTAAAAGGGGCTGGCATTACTACCTCCCTGCGAGGCTCACCGTGAGTGTGCCGCGGAGCAGCGCTGTGGTCACAGTGCCCGGCGCACACTCAGCACTCAGCACCGCTTGCAGAGAAAAAGCAGAAGGCGACAGGCCTTGGGGAGGCAGCAGCAGTGGGGGGCCGGGGAAGAGGCGGGCAGGCTGCGTCCAGTGTGCACTTCTAAACCAAAGCAAAAGGCTGTTTCTGGAAAACATCAGTGCTCTGAGATGAGGCTGAGTGGTGTCTGGACGCAGAGGAGGGATGGAAACCAGGCCTCAGCCCTCCGTTCTTGTCAGCTGCTCCTCCCACCCTGGACGCCCCAGCTGTCGCGTCCGCACCCTCGCGTGGCCCTGTCCCGGGCTCTGCACATCCTCTGCCGGAGCTTCTGCAGAGCCTTTTCCACTTCAAGTCCCTTGTTTGAGACCAAGTTACTGTGCCCCCTCGGAGGGCACAGGGCATGGGGCCGTATGGAGACGACCCTGGTGCGGTGGCCTCGGCTCCCTCCAGCTCCCCGAGCCGGCAACACATGGAATCACACGACGTGCTGTGAAGATGAAGAACGACCCGTACGCCAGGCAGAGCCAGCCCCTCGTCAGGCCTCCAAGCAGGCCAAGTCTCCTCGCTCTGAGTGACAGATGGGAAAACTGAGATCTGAGTGCCTGGTGTGATCTTTCCCGAAGTGACCCCCGGGGGAAATGGCAGCCCGTCGCTCCGGGGCGCTGGCCGCCCGCTCTGGAGCTGCCTGGAATCGTGCGCCCCGCCACGCAGATCTAGGTCTCAGGGTCAGCAGCAGCGCGTGCGGGCCGCGTGACCTTGTGCAGGTTACCTCACCTCTCTGAGTCGGGCTCCTGCCAGGAGCTTCTGCCTCCAGGAACTGGGAGGACTCAAGGGAACTGGGCTGCTGAGGTGCTTACTACCGATAACTGCCTGAGAAAGGAGAGATTTATCTCACAGGGGAAACTGAGACCTAAGTGCCTGATGCTCCCTCCCTGAGGCCTGATATGTTAGGGTCCAAGTCTCTAGAACGTCTCAGAACATGCTCTGCTGTCAGGGGACGTGGAGACGTGGGAGACGCTAGTGCTGGCCTCACATCCCTTCTGCTCATCCGTCCATCCCTGGAGCAGCACGGATGCCCCAGAACATCTGGCCCGGGGCAGGCCCGCCTGGGCCTCTTGGTGGCCGCCCGAGGGCCCTGCTCAGTCAGAGACTTCCTGCCTCCGGCCTGGACGTTCTCCTGCGTGGCCCTCTCACAAGGAAGTGTGCTCAGCTTGGGCCCGGGGCTCCAGGAGTGTGGTTTGGCATCCTGGCCAGTGAGAGGCCAGAAAACAGGAGCCTGACTGGAAGGCAGGAGAGGGTGGGGCGGGGCCCCTCCTGGACAGACTGACTCAAGTCCTCTGGGAGTCTGAGAAACTTCCGACGTGATGGCCTTGATACTGGGCTCACAGAAAGCTTGGACGGCCAAGGTTTCCTCCCTCCAGCTCTCTGATCCTTGTTTCCCCTTCTTTTATCCTCCCAAGAAATACTGATTATACAGCTGTTCCATGGCAGGCCCAGATCTGGAGCCTGGGAAGACAGCAGGGAACTGAGGACAGACGGCTGACATTCTCAAGGAGGAAGAACAAGGCACAGACAAAGGGAACGAAGAAGGCGCAGAACCTCCCCCGCAGCCAGGCTGCCTGGGTCAGGCCTCCCTGCTCTACAACAACCTGCTGTGTGGCTTTGGACCAGCGACCACACTTCTCTGTGCTTCAATTTCCTCCTGGAGAAACAGAAGGGGCAGTCACTCCCTCCTCAGAGGGCTATGGCAGGGATTAAATACTTTCATGTGGCAAGGTTTTAGAGGCTCATGGGTCATTAGAAGCAGTGCGTAAAAGCTGGGAAAAGAAAATGAATACAATGGCAGGTGGTGATGACACAGCCGAGGACAAGGTACAGCAGGCTTTACCTGCCTGTCCCCAGTGCCTGCCGTCCAGCTTTGACTGACCCGCAGCCTGCATTTCAACTCCAACCACCTGATGATAACTAAGCTCCATACCTCAGATCTTTAGCATACGGGCCCCAAGGAATGATGACACACGCAGCAGTGTAAAGATTTATGACCAACTAACTATGCAAGCCCTCCCGACAGAAAACAAAAGAGAAGGGACATTGTGTCTGGACCTACCAAGGAGGAAACAGAATACCCTTCCTCCGAAACTGCTGACCGCAGCTCACCGAAACTGATCTCATCTACACGCTAACTTAAAAACGCCAGGACCCAGATGCAGGGCCTGCAGACAAGCGAAGTCCCTTCCTCCATACTGTCGTCCTTACGCCCATAAGCTAACCCTCTGTTGCCCTGTCTCCCCTAGATCTGATCTTCACAATTAAGCCCGATCCGAGGAATGTTTTGGACACCGTGCAATTTCCATCTGCTCAGGGGTCCGAGAACCTCCAAAAGAGTACAAACCCGTGGGGGGTGGTAACCGTAAAATGTGACATAAATAAAATATAAGGAGAATGGGCAGAGATGGGGGGCAGAGTGCTCAGAGAAGTCCTCCCTAAGAAGATGACCTTCAAGCAGAGCAGAGACCTGGCTAAAGGGAAGGGAACTGCTACGATTTGGTGGAAGAGCACTTGGGAATCAGGAAGAGCAAGTTCAAAGGCCCTGAGGCAGGAGTAGGTGTGACAGTTTCCAGAAACAACATGGTTCCATGCACTCAAAATGTCTCTTCAAAAAGCTGCAGCGTGGGACCCTTCTAAGTACGACAGCCCTTGCTAGATGCTGTGGGAGTGACATAGCCCAGCCTCCCTGGGTGCAGGAATAGATCACGACAGAGTCGGTACTCTGAGACGTTACCTAAAGTCCACACTTCCAGCAAGCCAGCCACATGGCATTGGAGAGGGCAGTTCTCCACAGGCAGCCACCCCTGCCCCAGGGTCCATTTGGCTCTGGAGCAATGAATCAGCTGCAATTTGCCTAATATTTGCCCTGGATCTCTGTTGTTATAGAAAAACGATCTGATGAGAGAACAAAAAACCCAGTAGCAACTAGCCCGAGTGGGAGAGCACATGTCTCTTGGTCAAAGTGAAGCCTGTCCCTACATGAGCCATTCCTGTCTCTTGCCTGGCCCTATTGAAACGTGTGACCCTGGATCTGTACTAAGTAAAGAGAGGGTGGCTGAGGAAATCAGAGCGGGGGGCGGGGGGCTTCTTGGAGGAGGGAGCATGTGAGAGGCGTCTGGTGGGTAGAGAGAGAAGACATTTCTGCAGAGGAACTGTGTGAGCAAAGCCACAGAGGCTTGATAAAGTGTAGTCGGGGTGGGGGAGCGGGCAGGAATGACGGCAGGACATGTGGCTGAGAAATGAAGAGGCATTCAGGTTATCAGACTCCCCACAAGCTGCTGAATTCTCCTGCGGGCAATAGGGAGCCATGGATGGTTTTAAGCAGAGGGAGACCCATCTCTCTAAAATGACCCAGCTCTAACCCATATGGCTGATACAGGAGTCGCACTGGAAGAGGGAGGCAGGAGCAAGGAGCCTGGTGAACTGAGTGTGGATCTTCCCCCAGGTCCAGATCCACCCAGAAAGGTGTTTGGAGACTCCAGGAATCAAGGGCCGCCTCAGCGAGCCAAGCTTTCTACAACCTCCTAATTTTCTTGAGTAATTTTTCATCAGTCCATGTGAGTCGAGTCAATTTGCCTCCAGAGGTGTTTCCATGGCAACTGCCAATGCACCAAGAAAGGGCGCATTGAGTACATGAGTGGAGACCGGAGACACCCAGATGAGTCCTCATGCGGGAAGCCATGCCACAGGAAGGGACCACGCAGGCCAGCCCCAGGGTGCTGAGAAACCTGCTCGCCCCCAGCCCCAGAGTCCCTGCTGTCACAGAAGAAACCTGGTCTCCTGGCAACACCCTGATTCCCTGGACCTCGCTGACCTGGGCCTGTCAGCATGGGGGAGGGTGGGGAGGAACAGGGCAGAGGCGATGCTGAGGGGCAGCCAGCTCAGCAGCTTACAGGACCAGTGTCGTATGACAGGTATTCAAGGCAGGTAAGTCTGAACACCCCAAATGAGGAGCTTGGATGCAAAGGAGCAACCACCAGGAGCTGAGTTTGGGATTCCAAAAAGGCACCCTCTGCCCAGAGTGGATGCCTGGTCAACCCTGCTGTTATGTCTCGAATTCCATCATTAGTGTTCTGAGCAATAAAAGGGATAGCCATGAGGCGTTGGCCTCCTCTAACACAAACCCGAGTGCATATGGTGAAACCTAATCTGCAGTGAGGGAACTGGCAGGTGGGGGGGTGGGGAGGTGCCCAAGCATGAGGATGGGGCCCCCACAAAAGGGATTAGTGCCCTTCATAGAAGAAGCTCCACCGAGCTCCCTAGCTCCTGCCTCATGGGCACAGCAAGAAGTCAGCAGGAAACCTGCCAGGTCCTGGCTCCCCGATTTCCCAGCTTCCAGATCTGTGAGAAATAAATGTGTTTCCCATAAATCGCCCAGTGCATGAATTTTTGTGATAGCTGCGCAGTCAGACACAATGACTAACATTTATGAAAGTTTATAGTGTGCCAGGCACCCTGTCAATGCTTACCCACATTAGCTAGTGTCATCCAGACAGTGACATACAAGAGGAAGCATTGTCCCCAAGGCGGGGGAAGCACTGAGAGCTGAAATGAGAAACCAGACCGGAGGGCACCCGTCGTGTCCCTGGTTTGCTGTGCGATTTAGGTAAGTGCCTGCCCTCTCTGGTCGAGCTTCACTTTACACATCTCTACATTGGACAGACGGGGCTGGGAGAGGAAGGCTCTGGAGTGGAGTGGATGAAAGCAGGAGCAGAAAAAGAAAGAAAGTTGGGGTGTAAGTGTGGAGGAATCGGGGCTACAGAGGGACAAGAGATGAGGGCAGGTCCTGGCACCGCGTCTGTATGGACACGTTGTTATTGTACAATGATTACTGTTCCCTGAAGTAGGTTTTCTGGAAAAGGTCAGACACCTAGACCATCGAATTTAGGCTGTTCCGGTGACCAGGTGTGGACACGGAGCACCAGCTCTGGAGCCAGGCTGCCTGGGTTTGATCTCAGTCAGTGGTGGGGCCCAGGGGTGATCATCATCACCTGCATCTCAGTTGCCCCATCTGTAAAAGGGGAGCATGAGTGCTGCCTTCCCCGTGGAACTGTACTGGGGTGAAATAACTTGACACACATAATGCAATTAGAATAGACCCTGCTCTCATTATCTCACTGCTGAAGGGAAGGCTGAGAGCGCACACATGGGGTGTGAGCACACGTGTGTGACACTGACAATACAGAGCTCCAGGGAAGAGACGCTGGGAAAGGCAGCACAGACCCACAGGACAGGGAGACAGCGGAGATCAGCTGCGGAGAGCAAGGGAGAGCCCCGGGGTGAGCGCTGTCTCACAGCCTGGCCAGCTGGGGCGCAGGAGGCCAGCAGCCCGGGTCACTGACGCAGGCCAGAACTTGAGGGCTCATGGGGAGCTCTTGCCTGGGGTCAGGGAGGGGCCTCTGGGAAGCGGGGATCTCAGAGCCCAAGTCCTGCCAAACCACCCCACTTCCCACTGCTCTGGGAGCTCAGAGCCTCCGCGTGGGCTACAGTTTCAGGTCCCTCTGCCTGGGGGGTCCCTCCTGGTCCCCTCTGCAACTCCAGCCTCACCGCGCACCAGCAGAGCAGGCGGCGAAGCAGTAAGAAAGAGAAAGAGGGCCGTGAGGCTGAGACGTGCCAGGCCTTCCTACTGTCCCCGCGTTCTGACAAAGCACCCCCAGGAGGGGAGATGGTTATCCCCACTCAACAGACTTCGAAACGAGACCCAGAAAGCAGCCAGATCAGGGTCATCAGCCAGTGCCTGGTGGGACAGGACTGGACTCAGGTCTGGGGGACCCAGAGTCGGTGTTCTAAGTTGGAAGGTTCCTCTGTCCTCCCCACAGATTTCCAAGCCTTCCGACACCTGACCCCTTCCACTACGGGGCTATGAAACCCATTCATGCAGGTCCTTTCTCTAGGACTCTACTCCCTTCTCACCAGCAAGGCTTCACCATGGGGACTCCAAAACCCTGACTGGCCCCCAGGCCCCCAGATGCAGCCCGGGGTAAGAGGATAGAAGCCGAGAAGCTGGGTGTGAAGGCGCCTCACCTCCCAGGCCCTGCCTGTGAGTCCGATGCTTATACTCAGAACAAACCTTCAAGGTAGGTATTTTCATTCCCATCTTTCAGATGTGGAGACTGAGGCACAAAGAAGCAAGGTCACTAGGCCAACATCTCACAATTGAGAAGGAGCAGAGACGGGATTTGAACCTGGTCTGTCTGCCACTGCAGCTTCAATCCCTGCCCTGATGCTCTGTGACCTGTCCATTGGGGACCCTCTGGGTCTCCACAGAACCCACGTGTGAACAGAACTGACAGGGTCACAGGCCTCAGACACCCACAACCCCACTTTTAAGAGCCCTCAGTGACCGACTCACTCACTCTGGACAGCACAGTCACCATAGGCCCGGCTTCAGGGCAGGCAGGAGGCTACAGAAGTCACCGGGTGGACTCTGAGACACCCCAGGGTGCTGAGCCCCGCTGACATGCCCCAGCTGCACCCCGCCCTGCTGCCAGCCTGGGCACAGGGCCCCGGGCACTCAGGAAGGTTCTGGCCTCTTGGAGTCTCTGGCTTCAACCCAGGCAGGTGCCAGCTGCCAGCAGCCAGGATGCAGAATCTGAGCTCCCACCCTGTTCCCAGGGGCTGGGGAGGAGGGACAGGCTGCCCTCTGCTGTGACCCTGTCACTTGGCTGTCACCTTTCCCAAGGCAAAGCTCGAACCTTGCCCCAGGAAGGAACTTGCTGGGGAAGTTGCCCGCAGCCTCAACGGGGAGAAAGAGGTCACTGAAGACCAGAGGAAATCCCACACTCCCACAAGCAGCGGCCAGAGAGGCATTCAGGTTGTGTGGCCTCCCTCCCTCCCTCGTGATCCAGAAGAAAGAAGGTGGCTGTTCAGTTGGGAGCTTCAGCCTCACCGGCCTGCAGCCAAGCCAGGTGCCAGCCCCAGTTTGGCCCCGCGCTTGCCGTGGCATCTGGGGTCATGGAATGGGGCTCCCCGCCCATGTGGCGGGGACACGTGACATCAGATCTTGTGTGCAGGGTGTAGAGGATGAGTCAGCGGCCAGGTTTGGGGGTGCCCTGAGCTGTGGGACTCTGTAAGCGCTAATTCGGGGATGTCGTGGGCGGATCGGAGGGGCTGGCAGCCAAAGGTATAAAAAGATCTTGGCTCTGACAGCAACGCCCCTTGGCTGCTGTCTGGATTTGGCGCTGCCATCAGGAACTTTTTTGTTCACTCAGTTAATTCAGCAAATCTCTGGTGTCTCCAGGCAAGACAGCAGAGGGACGCCCCGGGTTGTAAAGTGGGCAAACCCTGCAGGAAGAGACAGCAAGCGCCCCGGGAAGCGGCCCTTGGAAGTGGCTCTGCTGTCTGAGTCTTCCTTTCACCTTGGGAGCAAGGGAGCCTCGTCCCCTGGGACCTTCCCCCCTGGTGTCCCCACCGCTGTCCCCTTTTCCAGCCGCCCCTCCCAGTGGCCCACACAGTCTCCCATCCGCCCCCCACCCCCCAACTCTCAAAAACTAAAATCATCAGAAACACACTCCCCCTGGTTCTGCCTTTTTCAAGAACAACAAGTGGCCTCTTTTTCATCAACAGACCTTCTAGAAAATCTAAGTCATTAGAAAGCTCTTCCTCTTTTTTTTTAAAAACTGAAGTGAACTTGAACAACCTGCCAAGTTCACCTCCAGCCTGATTCAGCCCCTGGAGTCAGCACCTTCTCCAGGGCAGCGACCACTTCCTCTCTTCTTAACCCCTTGCCCGCCGGTCCCCACGGCTGGGCCTGCTCTCCCCTGGGCAGGGGAAGGGGAGCTTGCAGGTTCACTGATGTGCTGGGTTGTTCATTCAGTAGCCTGGTCCAGAAGTGGGAGCCAAAAGCTCAAAGGACGTGCATTTCCTCCGGGGAACATAAATTAAAAGTGAGAGTGAAAGCAGGAAAGGAAACGTGGGTGGGGGCAGAGAGTGGAGCGGGGACTGAGGACGAATGTGCTGATAAGCAATGTCCTCATGTTCCGCAGGGTGGGCCAGACGCCCTGTCTGGGGAAGGGAAGTCATTACGGACGTCACTTGCCTTTGACTGAACCCAAGGCTGTCTGAGCAGGAGGGACCTTTCTGGGCAGGAGCAGCAGGCCTCTCCTGGGGGTTGTGTGGAGGGAGGAGCCGGGGGTGAGGGGTGACAGCACCCTCAGAGATGCCGGGGCTGCAGGCGCAGCCTTGGGGCTCCCACGGGCTGCAAGCACTGCGGACACTGTCGCCTGGACACAACACCCCCTCTAAACCGCGGGCACCGCCCCCAGCTGCCTCTAAGTCACTTTCCCTAGACGTCAGGGGAGGAGTGATGAAGACTCTTGTCCGTCTAGACATCCAGATGAACATACTGCTAAGAAACTTCTAGAAGAGCAGAGAGGGTCTGAACTCCCTTGTTCTCCCTCTGAACCGATGTCCTGATGATATCAGCAGTGCTGAACGGGACCCTGTTCTCTGTGGCAAATGCTAGGACCCCGCCACGCTCCCCACCTGCTGGGGACGGGACCGGGGCCTCATTTTTCTGGTGCCCCCCAGCTTCACTGCTTGCGGCCAGGTTCTCTGGGATGAGGATACTAACCGACATGGACACTGACGACCCCCGTGGAGGGTGAACCTACATCCTGCTTTAGATCTCGTGTCCCTACACGCTTATTCATACACCCTTTCACCACCAAAGAGCCCCGGCTGGAACCTCACGATTCCTGTCTCACAGACCGCCCCTCCCCTTCCGCAGAGGGGCCAGGGGCCAGAGGAACAGGAGTTCCCAGCGATGGCCCATCCGCCCACCTATGGGTCTGCATCTTAAATCCCCCTGGAGAGCAGCCCTGGTGGTGTAGCAGTTAGAACCACTGCCTCCGACCAAGCGCAATCCATGTACATCCCAAGGACCTGGGTTTAAGTCCCAGGCCCTGCAGCGGGGCTGGGGGAACAACCAAGATAAACGACTGAATAAAAATAAATAAAATATTCCTTCCTCCTCTCTCTCTCCCTGCCTGCCTGCCTACTCACCTATCTTCCTGCCTGCAGCTTTGCTTTAAAAATGAAAACACCCCATGGAGCCCCATGAATCCAAATAGACTCAGAGACAGACAGAGAAGAAGGGGAAGCGTCTGTCTGACTCCTGAGATGGGTCGGAAGACCCGAGGGTGCCCCCGCACAGTCATCCTGGGCAGGGCGGGATTCCAAGCAGCCCCCAGCGCGGAGGTGGGGTTGGGGGCACATTTTCTGTTGTATTTGCGCCTGTGTAAGAGAATCACACGGGCAGCCCTGGGGTGGCTCAAGGCTCCCGAAGACAGAGAGCTAGAGGCAGGGTGTGGCTCCTCAGTCGTGTGAGGGATCTGTGCTTTGGGATGGAAAGCTGGAGACACAGGGCGACCCGCGACCTCGGGCTGTCCGGAAAGCCAGCAGCAGCTCCTCTGTGCCTGTGGTTAATTGTAAGAGGAAAAGGCAAGTGCCCCCCGACACGCCTGCTGGTGGGTGTGGGGCCGCGGGGAGGAGGCCCTGGCAGAGAGAAGGCTGCTTTCCAGCAGAACCTGGGCTTCCAGTCTTCTCTGGACGGGCTCTATCCTTGGGTCTTAGAAAGATCACGGGACACATTTTCTTCCTACAAATGCTTCACCGGGGTTGCCAGGGCTCAGGGATTCTCTTGCGATGAGACAGCAAGTCCAGTGTCAGGCAACAGCTGGACCACCCATGGTCACAGGGGTCCACCGGGGGAGGTCGCGGCCACCAGGGTGACGGAGGCTGGGGGAGGGACAGAGGGACGAGTCCTGCATGGATCCCAGACAGGACCCTCCCAGGCTGCTTCGGGAAGCTTACGGCAGGCAGAACTCACGGGAGCTCCACCTTCACGGCCGGTCAAGGAGACAATGGTGCTGGCAGTCACAGGTCTTAGAGTTTATAGTCACATTTCCTAACAACACTGAGCGGCCACCTCCTGGCATCCATTCACAATCTAATCTGGCTTTTTTTTTTTAAATTCAAATTTGTGACTAATCAGCACAACTCCATCTAAAATTAGAAGGAGGTTGGAATGAAAATCCTCACTCCTACCCTCTGACTCTCTCCTTGTGCCCCCGACTGACTCCTGTCTGTTTCTTATGTCTCCTTCTAGAATGTCTCTAGGCACATACAGATGTCCCAACTCCACACGCTGACTAGAAGCTAGTCTTTCTTCCCCAACGACAAGCCTGGAGGTCAGCAGTCCGTAAAGAGCGCCATTCTTTCTGCTGGCTGCGCTGTGTTCCATTGCTGGACGCGCCCTCACCGACTCGCCCGGTCTCCTGCGCAGGGCGTTATCTGTTCCCAGTCTCTTTACGGCCTCACCCCGTGGGTGTCAGTCAGTCACTGAGCGCGTGACCTTTTCTGCCTTCCCTGAGTTGGGGGCGCTGAAGCTCCTGCCCCTGACAGCGAGCAAACAGGACAGAAGCCCTCCCTTGGCACTGCCTATACTTGTTACCATCTATCAAGAAAACACTTCCCAGCTCCACGACTGCTGGTCCCCACGGAGCCCGGGGCCACGTCTGTCTGTGCTAGGTCTCACCGCAAGCCCAGGAGCCTCGGTTCTTATGCCAGCTCTTCCATCTCCTGGTCCTCGGCTTCCACATTTATAGGAGGAGCTAACACGGCTCGCGGGGTAGGTGTGGGACTCGGGGACCAGGACTGAGTGCCACACACATCTGAAACATCCCTGTCCCACAAGGCGCTGTGCCGGGGCGCCCTGCTGGCCTTGAACAGCCCCAGCAGCTGCCAACATGAAGTTGGTCTCTGTGTTCACTCTGTTTAAAATAAAACAGTGATTGCATTCCTGAGGGGAGGGGAGACCTCTCCCCTCTGTGAACCAGCGCTCGCTGTCCCGGCCCCTAGGAAAGGGTCCAAGGTAACTTTCCACCCATTGCTCATGAAAACGAACACTGGCTGGTGACAGGCCACCCCACTTCTAGGCAGGAGTCCTCTCCCCAATTCGCCTTCCCCAGGCAGGGCCCAAGGGGCTGACAGAGGAACCTTTGTCTCCTCTCTCTGTTTCCGTGTCCTCCTGCCAAGAGCCCGGTGCAGGCGGAGGGAGGCTCCTCCGGGCGCTGTCACGAACAGGGCCTCCTGTGATGCTGGGCCGTGGGAACCCTCGCCGTCTTCCTCACTCGGACCCATCTCCCCGCCGCCCTGGCGACCACCCTACATCACAGTTGAGGAAACAGGAGCTCAGAGGGCTCATGCCACCTACCCCGAGTCACACTGCAAGAACGCGAGTCAGGACTCGAACCCAAAGCCACGCTTGACACGGGATGGCGAGGAGGCTCTGGAGCCCGGCTGCCTGAGCGCAAACCCGGTTTCTGCCTCAGACTGACCTCTTTGTTGCTTACATTCGTTGTGCCTCAGTTTCCCTATCTGTAAAAGGGAGCTGTCACAGTGCGTACCTCAGAGCAGGTATTTGGTTTAAATACGAGGAGAGAAGGAAATAAATGCAAAGCACCCAGCACAACGCCCAACCCAGTCCATGGTAAATTCCTAAGTTATCGCTTACTTACTGTTACTAAGAATTAATGTGACTCAGCATTCTAAGACACTTCCCCAGACACGAAGGCAGCACAGTCCTCAGGGAACGTGATCACACAGAACCTCTTCCCAGAGCTTCTTTCACACCGTGGCGTCAATATCCGATGACATGTCTCTTATTTCTCATTCCTGCAGCCATTGAGACTGAGACACCAGGCAGGGCGCCTCCAGTCCTGAGAAACGCGGAGCCAGGGAGGAGACAAACTGAATAGGTCACAGCACAGCAGGCCCTGTGTACTGGGGGACAGGTGGCAGTCGCACCAACTCCAGCAGCCAGTCAGGGAAGGCTGCCTGGAAGAAGTGAAACTTGAAGGATGAGTAGGAGTTGGCTGGACCAGCACCCCAGGCAGACTCAGCAGCAGAGACCAAGACTCGAAAGCCTGAGAACTTTGCACATCCAGTAACGTGGTGGGAAAAGAAAGTTATGAGTCGAGTTGGGATTTAAAACTTGGATGGCAGAATCTTAGACACTGTAAAACACAGTTTTACAAAACACAGATAACATTTTAGCAAGAGCATCTGGATACCACGGCGTCCCCCTAAAATACAGCCTGGGAGGCGGGGGACACTCAGAATCTGTGGGCTTTTCCATGAGCTCCACCAGGAGGGCCATATCGGGGGAAAGAGTGAAACTTCCCAGGCCTCAGACCTCAACCACAACCTTCTTTTCCCAATTTAGGATGAGGCAAAAGTGCCAGCTCACCTCCTGAGACCCTCCCTGAACCCCTGATTACGGGAACCAAGTCCTCTCCTTCCTCCTTCCTCTGCTTCACCCTCTGCGATCAAAATCGCAGACACTCTGCCTTCCTCCCCCAGCTCCCACAGTCCAAGGAAATGAGCAGCTACTCCCTCCCGCTTCCTTCCTGACCCCCTCCCCTAGCCCAGGAGCCCCTCCCTGCTGAAAAGCATGCCTTCTAGGCAGGAGGAGAAGCTGAGCCTGGAAGCTCCAGCACGGCCAGTCAAAGAAACAGTCCAACAGCCAAAAGCACTTATCAATAATTCCAACTTTTACCACCCTCTCTCAAACAACCACCAAGAGTACTCTGGCAGACGCTGATGGTGCCCAGCGCAGATCCCCTTCCCCAGCAGGGAGCCCAGTCCCACAGCCGCAGAGAACACTGCAGACCCTCGAGGGAATACCCAAGAACCCCGCCAGCACCTGGGTCCTGTGGTCCTGTGCAAATTGAAAACTCACCAATCCAAAAAACATTTTTTTAGTACGATGTCTCTTTAAAAATCAAAACTAATGTTGAACAAAATATCCAAATTGTAAATAAAGCTGGAGTCCAGCCCTGAACTAGCAGCACTCAGCCTCCCTCGCTCGCTTTTATCCCGGTCTCCTGCACACCCAGGCTCTTGACCCAGGTCTCTGCCTTGGGGTCTGCTTCAGGTGAGCCTGATCTGAGACAGGTGGGTCTCCAGCTCAGAGCTCACGATGAACTTACTAGAACTTGCTTGGATTCACTCCTCTGCTGTGCATACACCACCTGTACAGAGGCTCTTCCTCACAGCCCACAGCACCCCCAAACCTCATCCCCCTCCCAGCCAAGGCCGCCATTGGGCTCCCCAGGCTCTCCTCTTCCCATCAGCCTCCTTGTGTGCTTTCTGGCAAAGACCGATGTTCCCCTCTTATTCCTGCTTCTCTCGTCTCTCTCTAGCCCGATGACCTTCTCAGGCGCTCGCACGGTGATCATCTTATCCTCTTACCAGACAGGGCCTACCACGTGCCAGGCACACCCGTCTGCAGTCCTGTCCTGGTGCACAGGGTGTCATCCCCACGTCCTCCCAGTCTCTGGGTTCCCTGAAGTGGCTCCATGTCGACTGCACACAAGCTCCTGGGCCCTCCCTGAGCTCCAAGGGGCCCAAGAGATTGTCTTCAATCAGTCAACTCCAAACGGGGATTTTATGAACCAATTACATTTCCAAATGTGTTGAAGACCATCTCCTAGTCTTGCCACGTTTCCATGTTTGCCAAGAAAGGACACTGCAAAGTTGAAACCATTCTTTAACAGCCCACTGATGCCACTAAGCATCAGTGGGACAAAGAGTCCTCTTTCACAGTTGAAAACGTTTCACTCTCTGAAAAACGTGCTCTTTCTGTATCTGCCCTTTTTCCATTCTCTGCAGGCTAGTAAAAACTCGACCCCATGAGGGTCCCAGCAGGCTGGGGCTGTCACCCCTCCGGTTTGACACTGGAGGAGAACTGAGACCTGAAGACTTCTGTCTTCTCATCCAAACCCCAGTCCTGGACCTTCCCTGGAGGGAAACTGAGGAACAAACAGGAGCTGGGGGAGGTGGGTTCCAGTCCCGATTGCACCCCTAATTTTCAGACACCCTCCACGAACGTCTTCCCCTCTTGGGGCACGAGCCTGGGGTCTCTCAGAGGACACTGAGCTGGAGGGCACCCTCTGGTCTGGCGTGGAGGACTCGGGCACGACCCTGGCCCAGCACAGGAACGAGCCTGGCTGGAGAAGGGGACTGGACATCAGCCCTCCTTCGCAGGCATGTTTCCTCCTCTGGAAATGAGTCCTGGGACCCTTGCTGCTCACAGCTGCCTGCCAGCCAGGAGCACAAGAGCTAAGAGCGGAGACCCAGCAATCAGCAGAGCCACCAAGAAAGAGGCTGCCCTCTCACACTCTGAGAGCTTAGACAAGAGCGGGAAGGCTGGTCCCAGTTCCGAAGAGATCCCTGGATCCAGGGACCCGGCCAGGCCAGAAGTCCGGGACTTTAGGTGGGGGGCCCCATGTTTGCATCTCTGGGCAAAAGCAGGCACTGACTTGTGTAGAGGGGTCCACAGGACAGCGGTGCCAGCCGGGCTTGGTGGCTCTCCCTCAGGAAGTGGCCTGTGATCAGAGACGAGACAGTGGAAGGAAGAGGGTTGAGGTGTCCCGGAAACATGCTCCAGCTGCCCGGCCACAGGTGCGGGGGGCAGGCAGGAACGACGCTCCCCAAGGTGGCACCTTTGCAGAGTGTGGTCAAAGCTGCCTGGGGATCCCGGTGCCAAGACGGTGGATGATAAGAGCTGGAGCTCAGCTCTTCCCCACAGCTCCATCCAAGATGCATCTACTTAGCACACACAACCTTTGAAAAGGAACAGGGACCAATGACTCCATAAAGAGAAAGGGAACAACGGAGACAGTCTGCTTCTGCAAAGGAGTCAGCTGGAGACCACACTGCAGGAAATCCCCCTGCGGGAAATGACCACCCCGCCCCACCGTTAGTATAAAGAGCTGCTGGTTCTCAGAGCTGCTTTTCCGCAGACTGCCAGCCAGCCAGGCGGGTCTCAGTTTGGATAGCTGACTGGCTCCCAGCAAGGCGCATTCCATTCTACTCCTCTCACAGGAAAAATAATTGGAAGAGTTCCATCAACAGCTTCCTACGTACTTGGTAGGTCCTGAAATCCCACCCACCCCCAGGCGCCAAGGCCTCGGGAGGCTTCAGTATTCACTGGAAGGGCGCTGGGCTAACACCAGGTTCCTGCTCGTCTCCTGGGGTCTCGCCAGGACGAAGGACAGCTTGCAGACTGGGCCTGCAGCTCTTGGGTGTCTCTCTGGTCTTACCTGAGACTCTAGGGAAAACCTCTGCACCCCCTACCCCAACTCCACACTGAAGCCTGGACCCTCAACAATGGGCTCACCCTAGAGCAGCTCTGACGAGTACTGAGACCACACGACCAAAGGAAGGCCCAGGGACCCAGACCAACGCCCAGCTCTATGGCACAACCTGACACCGTAATACAAGGTCTCTACATCAGGTAAGTCCAGCCCATAGGAATAAACACAGCGTGAAGACAACGTTGCACTGATAGCAAGAGCAGACAAGGACATCACTAAGAGAGTGAACCACAGGGCAAGAGGCCCCATCAAAGAGCAAAGAGCTGATGCCCTCTGGAGGGGCAGAGAGAGGGTATTGACAAAGGATATGAGAGGGTGAAGCAGGCGTGAGAGTACACCCCTGAAGCTCAGCTGCTAAGGTGCAGGCCATGTAAAGCCCCAGGACCTGGTTGGAGACCTGGGGCAAGAGGAAGAGGAAAAATTAAATTAAAAAAAGGAAAAAGTGAGTGAGCACCTATTTTCCCTAGGCCTCGGTTTTCTTGACTATAAAATGGGACCCATCTGCCTCACCTTCCACATGTCCACTGAGCCTGTCTGGGTCAGCGGGAGAGAAGCGACTAGTCCAAAAGACAATCTTGGGAAGCAGCACTGGACAGAAGGCCCAGGAGTGAGAGCTACCTCTCCCTTTGGAAGTAACACAAGAGAAGAGAATGGATGGTCATCAGATAAAACAGACTTTCAACTAAAAAGCATAAGAAAAGACAGCGGTGAACGTTGTACAATGACCAAGGAGGTCAAATCACCAAGAAGACAGAACGCACATTAACATACATGCATCAAAACATACGAAGCGAGTATTACTAGAACTGACACCAACATCAACAGCCACACAGTCATGGTGGGGGACTTCAGCACCCCACTTACAACAATGGATCAGCCAGATCAACCAGGCAGAAAATCACCAGGGAAACAGCAGCTTCAAATGACCATTGGGAACAGTTCGGTCTAAGAGACATGCACTGATCACTTCATCCCACGACGACAGATTTCATTCACTTCCTTCTCAACAGCGCGTGGAGCATTCTCAAGGACAAATCATATGTTGGGATACAAAACACGTCTCAACAAATTTGCAAAGACTGAAATCACACCAAGCATCTTCTCTGACCACGATGACTTAAAACTAGAAATCAACCACAAAAAGAAAGCTGGAAGACCCCAAATTAATCGGAGCGTAGACAGTATGCTTCTGAATGACTCTTGGGTAAAAGAGGAAATAAAAAAGGAACTTAAAAAGTACTTAGAGACTAATGAGAATGAAGACTCGAGCTACCAGAATGCAACAATGGCAGTTCTAAGGGGAAAGTTCATTGCAATCCAGGCCTATCTCAAGAAACAAGAAAAAAACATAAATAAACAATCTGACCCTACGTTGAAAACAACTAAGGAAAGAAGAACAATTAAAGCCCCAAAATCAGTAGAGGAAAGGACATAATCAAAATTTGAGCAGAAATAAATGAAATAAAAACAAAAAGTCAATCCAGAAGATCAATGAAATAAAAGTTGGTTCTTTGAAAAAATAAACAAAACTGACAAATCATTGCCTAGATATACAAAGTAAAAAAGAGAGAAAACTCTCATAACTAGAATCAGAAACGGAAGGGGAGAGGTTACAAAAGATATGACAGAAATACAAAATATTCTAAGAGACTACTATGAACAGCTCTATGCCAACAAAGTAAACAAAATTGAAGACATAGAAATATTTCTAGAAAAATAAAGTTTACCAAGACTAACTTGGAAGAACTGGAAAACCTGAACAGAGCAATCACAAGCAAAGAAATTAAAGAGGTAATCAAAAGTCTCCTTAAAAATAAAAACCTCGGACTAGATGATTTTTCTAAAGAGTTTTACCAGACCTTCAGAGAAGAATTAATACCTATTTGTCTCAAATTCTTCCAAACTATATAAGAACAGGGAACACTCCCAAATACTTTCTATGAGGTTAACCTCACATTAATACCAAAAGCTGACAGAGACGTCACCAAGAAAGAAAATTACAGGTCAGTATCTCTAGTGAACACAGATGCAAAACTTCTGAACCAAATATTAGCAAACTGAATCCAACAACGCATCAAAAAGATCATCCATCATGACCAAGTGGGATTCATCCCCGGGATGCAAGGATGGTTCAACATACATAAATCTACTAATATAATATACCATATCCATAAAAGGAAGGAGAAAAACCACCACATGATCATATCACTAGATGTTGAGAAATATTTTGATAAGATCTGATACCTATTTATGATAAAACCCTGCATAAAATGGGGATAGAAGGTACATACCTCAACATAATAAAGGCCATATGCGACCAACCCAGAGCCAACATCACAGTCAATGGCAAAAAATTAAAAGCATTTCCCAAAGGTCAGGATCTAGGCAAGGCTGTCCACTCTCACCACTGCTATTTAACATTGTACTGGAATGAATCTGGAGGGATTACACAATCAGACACTGTGTTATACTACAAAGTGATAGTGATCAAAATAATATGGTAATGGAATAACAACAGAGGCATAGACCAGTGGAAGAAACTGAATCATCAGAAACTGACCTGTTTACATCAGTCAGCTAACCTATACGAAGGAGCCAAAAGCATATGATATAGAAAGGAAAGTCTCTTCAATAAGTGGTGTTGGGAAAACTGGACAGTCACATGCAAAAGAATGAAGCTCTCTAACACTGTTCACAAAAATTAACTCGAAAATGGACTAGGGACTTGGACATAAGACTGGAAACCATAACATTCTTGGAAGACAACACAGGAAAGACATTCCATGACATCAGTCGTAGAGAGGCCTTTGGGGACTCAACTCCAGCACTGAGGGAAACAAAAAGAAAAATAAACAAGTGGGACTATATCAAACTAAAAATCTTCTTCACAGCTAAAGAAAACATCACCAAAACAAAAAGAAAACTTACTAACTAGTACAAGATCCTTGCATTTCATATTTCTGACAAGGGCTTAATATCTAAAATATACAAAGAACTTATAAAGTCAATAACAGAAAAAATGGGCAAGTCAATCAAAAAATGGGAAGAGGAATTGGAGACACTTTCAGAAGAGGACATACAAATGGCCAACAGGCACATGATAAGATGT
This sequence comes from Solenodon paradoxus, assembly GCA_004363575.1. Taxonomy (NCBI): domain Eukaryota; kingdom Metazoa; phylum Chordata; class Mammalia; order Eulipotyphla; family Solenodontidae; genus Solenodon; species Solenodon paradoxus. Next base: position 1,500 of record RJWH01004496.1, on the reverse strand, counting down.
TCCTACTCGCTGGCTCGCAGGGAAATGCAAAGCAAAACAGCAATGAGATATGCCCTTATACGTGAGAGACTGGCTATTCTCTAAAAGTCTGGAAACAAATGTTGGCAAGGATGTGGAGAAAAGGGAACCATATTACACTGTTGGTGGGAGCGCAAATTGGTGCAACCCCTAATAAAAAAGTGTGGAGATTTCTCAAACAGTTGAAAATGGAAATCCCATATGATCCCACCATCCTACTTCTGGGCATTTACCCAAAAGATACAAAAACATTAATTCACAGAGATGGTTGCACCCCCAAGTTTACTGCGGACCTATTCACAGTAGCTAAGAATTGGAAACTACTTGAGTGCCCAACGAGATGAAAGGAGAAAGAAGATGTGGTGCATGTGCACAATGGAACACAACACAGCCCTGAGAAGAGATGAAACCCTGTCAGTTGAATCAACACGGATGGATCTAGAGGGGACGATGCTAAGTGAAAAAGTCAAAAAAAGAAAGACAGAGACCAGAGACCTCACACATAGGTAGAACGTGAACAGACAAAACAAAGGAACAGACGAAACAAAACCAACCCTTGGACACTTGCAACAGAACTGAGGTCACCAATAGGGAACGGGACGGGAGGGTGGGGAGGGGCAGAAATGGTAGCCCACTGGGCGATGGGGAAGAGCACCTGGTGATGTGGTGGCGGGCAGGGTATGAGGACACACTGAGGAATGGGGAAACTGCACGAGTGGATTTTAATCTGTAGAATAAACATCACTGCAATAAAAATTAAAATAAAAGAACAGGAAGGAAAGGGAAAAACATGAGAGGCCCTAGAAGGGGAACTTTTGGGGTGTTTCTGGCTTTCCAGTCTCGTGGAAAAGGTGAGCAACCTGCGCTGGAGACTGAGACTATGGAATGAACGGCAAGTGCAGATGGGGGGCCCGCCTAGCAGGCCCAGGGGGTGGCCTTGACAAGCCTCCTCCCCAGGCCCGAAGAGGCCATGGGAAGGTGGGCCCTGGCCCAGGCGCCTCCCGGAAGCACCCCTGCCTTCCCAAGTCCTGTTTCTAATTTTCTTCATGTCTGAGACTTTTCACAGGAGAGACGGGAAAACAGAAAAGAGAGGACCTGTTTGGCCAGACAGACTCTGCTTTCCCCAAGAAAAGCAAAGACCTGGATCCAAGGTCTCCACCCAGTCCTGGGCTGGTTTTAGTCCCAGGCGGGGAAAGGCGGCGAAAGTTCAGGGCAAAGCGATGACTCTGCACTGTCCACAGGGGACAGAGCCACCATCTTAGCCCCTCATGGTGAGGACCCCCGTCCCAGCACTCCCCTCCCCAGAGCCAGCCTCTCGGGCCAGGAAACACATGACACCCCTACAGGGAAAGCCCCCATATGACCCCTGATGTGCAGCGGAGGAAACCGAGGCTCAGAACATGTAAGTGGCCTCGGCGAGAGTCAGCAGTGAGCAGCAGAGGTGGGTTTGCAACAGGTCGGGAGCAGCTGAGCACATGATGT